>JAJIYU010015374.1:0-12704 GCA_030144865.1 Tinospora cordifolia
TCGATGACAATAGATTTTTGTTTGACATCGATATCCCAATTCCAAGATTCTTCTTCATTGAACAAGACGTCTCGACTTATGATGGTCTTCTTAGTGAGAGGATTGTATAACGTGTAAACTTTGGAATTTTCACTATAACCCACAAGTATATACTTTTCAGATTTGTCATCAAGCTTTTGTCTCTAAGCGTTGGGCACATGGGAGTAAGCAATGCTCCCAAATACTCGAAGATGGCCAACATTAGGCTTTCTACCGCTCCAAGCTTCATATGGTGTCATGTCACGAACACTTTTATTGGAAGCACGGTTTAATAGATAGACGGTGCATGCAACTGTTTCAGCCCAAAAAGAGTTTGGAATTCCTCGAGCTTTTAATATGCTTCTGGCTAGCTCTATGATGGCTCTGTTCTTCCTTTCAGCAACTCAATTTTGCTGGGGAGTGTATCGAACAGTGAGTTGATGACGAATGCCATATTCATTTAAAAAACTCGAGAGACCAACATACTCTCCACCACGATTAGAACGTAAGTTCTTGATGGAGTAACCACAATCGTTCTCGGCCATGGATTTAAAGAGTTTGACGTAGTTGAAAACTTCTGATTTGTCTTTCAAAAAATAAATCCATGTTTTTCTACTATAATCATCAATAAAGGTAAGAAAGTACCGATTACCTTCAAGAGATGGTGTTTGCATTGGTCCGCATACATCAGAGTGAACTAACTCATTACACCTAGATGCTCTCCATGTACTTTTGTTGGGAAATGACTGTCGATGTTGCTTTCTAAATGCACACCCTTCACATACTTGATTTGGATGATGAATATCTGGCAGGCCACTCACCATGTCATGCTTGAACATGTGAGCCAATGTGTTGAAACTCAAATGGCCAAATCGTAAATGTCATAGCCATGATGGTTCTTTCGCAATGGTACCAAAGCAAGAAAATGCCTTAGTTTTGATCTTCAACGGAAACATCTTGTTAGTGGTCATCTTCACTTGAGCAACAAGATTATGGCTCCTATCTTTGATCTCACATGCATCATTGTCAAACTTGACATGATATTATTTTAGAAGCAATTGTTCAATACTAAGAAGATTGTGTTTAAGGCCAGGGACAAAGAAAACATTATAAATGCGTTTGTTACCTTGTTTGGTGTGCACCAAAATGTCGCCGCTACATTTGACTTGAAGCTTTTTGTCATCTCCCATTCGGACTTCACTTTGGACTGATTCATCCAAAGTTGTGAATGCATTTCGATTGCCAGTCATGTGGTTACTATAACCACTATCAAGATACCATATTGCATCTTGAGCATTCTCTTGGCTAGCACAAGTAAGAAATATCGCTCATTCGTCAAGATCTTGGATATTCTCGTGCACGAAAGAGGTTTGATCATCATTCTTTTTTTATCAACAGTTGGATTGATAATGTTCAAACTTGTTGCAATTGTAACATTGAACCTATTTCTGATTTTGACGTCTTCCGCAATTGCTTTCGCGTCCATGTTCTCTTCCTCTTCTAGATGACATATGTGAATTATCATCCTTTTAATGCTCTTGTTGTCTTTGTTGGCTTCCTTGACTCCTTCCACGTCCACTGTTGGTGTAACTTACTTTTTTTCCTCTAGAACCTTCTCTAAAAGAAACTTGTGTTTGAAATGCTTGCTCAAGCGGAGTGGAGTCAAACTGTTGGAACCGAAGTTCATGGGATTGTAATGATCCCATCAAGCTTTCCAAAGATATTGTAGAAAGATCCTTGGACTCTTCAATGGCAACAACAACATACTCGAACTTTTGGGACATACTACGAAGAATCTTTTCAACAACTCTTTGATCAGCTATATTTTTTCCATTTTGCTGCATTTGATTCACTATGACAATGACTCGGTTAAAATAATCTTCAACAGTTTCCGAGTCCTTCATGCGTATGGTGTCAAACTCACCACGCAAAGATTGTAATCTCATCATTTTGACCTTATCTTCTCCCTTGTAAGTATTGTATAGAATATCCCACGGTTGCTTTGCGGAAGTGGTTGTTGAGATCTTTTCGAACACTGCTTCATCTACCGCTTGAAAGATAAAATAAAGTGCTTTGTTGTCGTTCTTTCGATTCTCTTTCAACTCATTGCCTTGTTGTTGAGTAAGTCCGGCTTGAGTTTCTGGTTCATCATAGCCATTCTCGACTATGTCCCATAAGTCTTGTGACTTGTACAACACCTTCATCTGTATACTCTATTGAGTATAGTTCTTCCCATTGAACTTGAGAAGTTGGGGCTGCAACATGTTATTGTTGGAAGCCATGAAAATCAACCTCGCTCTGATACCACTTTGATGGAAATATAGTGACCACAGAAACACTAAACAAGAAAAATATTCAAAAAGGAGATGAAGAACTTGAACCTTGCACTAGAATTTGTGCAATTTGCTTGATGATGGATGAAACATGCAAGAGGTATTTATAGGAGTCTACCTATTAAATACATACGTGAATCTAAACATACATGAACTTGTAAGTTCATGGATCACACACTGCTAGATACATACATGTATATTATTTATTCCTAATACATTCATGAACCTATTAAGACATGAACACATTCAATAGATGCATTCATCATAATAACTCCCAATGAATCATGTTTACTATAAATATAAGTTAAATCTCTAACAGTTTGATCACAAGAGGGTACATAACGAATTTGAAGTTGGTTTTGCATAAGCTTGTCTTTGATATAATGAATGTCAATCTCCATATGTTTTGGGTGGGCATGGCACATTGCTTTAATGCTTGCCAATGATCCATTGTAGGTCATTGTTGAAATTGACTCAATTTGTTGACATAAAAGGAAAGATCTGGGTGAGTGTTGGTGAGGGACAATAACCCTCCAATTAGACTTCTATACATGGTTGCATTATGAAATAGGGTAGTTGAATTCCTTGAGAGGTGTTTACCGACAACACAAGGTGTAGAAACTAGTTTGCAATTGATGATGCCTGCTTTCTGAAGAAGAGTCTTAATGTATGCTTTTTGAGTGAGGTAGATGCCATATGAGTCTCGATACACTTTAATGCCCACAAAGTAGTGCAACTCCCATAGATCCTTTAACGTCATCTACATAGACCATGACACACAAGATATTTGAGCCAATTTTCTTGACGAATAGAGAACAATCGGCATGAGAAGCTTTGAAATTCCAGGATAACATTGTGGAACGCAACTTGTCAAACCAAGCTCAAGGAGCTTATTTGAGGCCATAGATGGCTTTAAGAATTTGGCAAGCATGGTTTGGCTTTTATTGATGCACAAAGCCTTTTGGTGGAGGCATGAACACTGGTTCCCTTAGATTGCCATGAAGAAAGACGTTATTAATATCCAATCGTTGAATAGACCAGTTGTAAGACACCTCAAGAGTGAGAATAACTCAAACAGTTGGTGGCTTTACAACCGGACTATATGTATCATAGAAATCTATGCTGGTAATTGATGGAGTCCCTTTGCCACTAACCTGGCTTTGTGACGATGGATTGAACCATTGGAATTGCGTTTGATCTTGAACACCCATCGGTTGCCTACAATATTTTGAGATGGATGGGGTGGCACAAGTGACCATGTTTTACTATGAATCAAAGCATTATATTCCTTTTGCATAGCATCTCTCCATGTTGAAGATAAAGAAGCCTCCTAAACAGAAGCAGGTTCATTTCCTTCAAAAAATTAGTATGAACAGAAGGTGTTGTGCAAGTTGTGGTAGCTGAGAATACTTTGGTTTGAGTATAACATGTTTTGCCCGTGTTACCATTGGGTGAGAGGGAAGACTGATTGGGTGTTTTTGTGATATAGTTTGAGGAGGTTGTGAATTGGGAATGACAGTATGTGAGGTAGTGAGAGAAAAAGTTGGAATGTCTGATATAGGTGGAGACATTGTATGTGAACTGGACTGCAACGATGTTTGGGTGGGTATTGATAAAGAAATCGTGGAATGAGGTAGTTTGGATGGACAATGTTGTGATGGGAGTGGGTGAAACAAGGATGAATATGAGAATTCTGTTTCATAAAAAATGACATGGCTTGAAAGATAAGTGCAGCTTGGACTTAGACAAAGATAGCCACGATGTGAAGAACTATATTCAAGAAACACACATTTTTGGGAAAGGAGTTGAAATTTGTGTTTGATTGTATGGTCTAAGACATGGATAGCAAGCACATCCAAAAGTTCTTAGGATCGATAGGTCCCCTTTTTTTGTTATAGACAAGTTGGTATGGAGATTGACCATTGAGAATGAGGGTATGGAGTCTATTGAAGGTGAAAAGAGTTGCTTGAGAAGCTTCCCACAAAAAGGAGAGTGGTAATTTAGCATGGGCAAGTAAAGTTAAGCATGTTTCAATTATGTGACGATATTTGTGTTCCGCATGACCATGTTGCTCATTAGTGTGTGGACAGGGTGTTGAAAGGCAATTCCATAGCTTGATAGAACTGATCAAAATGATCTGTACTCACCTCCCCAATCAGATTGCACACACTTTATTTTCTTTGAGAAAACGTTTTCAACTAATTTTTTGAAAGAAAGAAAGGTGGGGAGAGCTTCAAACTTATATTTTAGAGGATAAATCCAAGTGTATCTAGAATAATCATTAATGAAGTGCATGTAATATTTAAAACCATTGTACGACTGAATTAGAGCTGGTCCCTACAGGTCTATATGGATCAAACTGAGTGAATCTGAAGCTCTAGAAATGGATGATTTAAAAGGAAGAACATGAGATTTGGCATATTGACGAGAAGCACAAATAATTTTTTGAAAATTGTTTTGCTACACTATTTTAATATGAGTAAGAGTAAAATGAGATGGATGATCCAATCTCGTGTGCCACAAGTTATAATTTGATAACAAAGGTTTTGAAACACAAAACAGAACAATGATGTTGGTTGACGAAATCCAAATGTTGAAGAAGCATTGTGAGAAGAAAATTGATATAAGCCATCTCTAAGGGTCCCTTGCAAAAGCCCAGCTTTGGTTCGAGCATCCTTCACTAAACAACAAGAAGAATGAAATTCGATAAACACATTGCTGTCATGAGTTAATTGTGAGATTGAAATTAAGTTTTTCTTGATAGATGGAACACAGAGGGTATTGGGAAAATGAAGATTACCAAGAAGAGAGGGGGTCTTGAGATGACCAACATGTGTGATGGGAAGTGTGTGATCATTACCTATAGTTAGTTGGTTGTTACCTGAATTCTCAGAACAATTGCACGGTAGGGAGGTGTCAGTAGTTACATGATTTGATGTGCCACTATCTGCATACTAGGAAGTATCCGAGACTAATTCTGGTGAGGCCAAGAATGCATTTGGAGAAAGCTGTTGTTGTTGTTGAATTGGAATCATATAGTTGCTGTCTCCACGATAATACCAGACCACTGCTGAGTAATCAAACTTGTTGCAAATTTGGCAAGTCGGTTTGTTTTGATTACCTCCACGTCCACCTCTTCCTCTTGTACCACATTTGCCACTGCGAAAAGGTCTTAAGAAGGTGTTATTGCGATTGTTTTTGTTTCCAGAGGTGTTTGCAAACGCAACATTTCTGGTTGCTGATTGACTAGGTTTGAAAGCTACATTAGCAGATGGGGTGTTGTTCAGATTAAGGGAGCTCATTGCTGCGACATTGTTGAGTTGTTGAAGTTTAGCATCAAAACTTAGAAGGGAAGCTTGCATTTCAGGCTAAGAGAGTTCTAGTTTTTTCTTGCAACAGGGTGGTTACGGGTAGAAATTGAGCATCAAGACCAGCAAGGGTATATGAAAGAAGATCCGGTACTGAGAAGGGATTGCCAGCTACTGATAAACTATCAGCGAACTCCTTTGTTTTATTGAGATATTGCACCATTGTAAGCGTGCGTTTCTTGGTAGTTTGTATGCTTGTTTGGCAAATTCGAATGCGTGCACGATTCACGATTGTGAGCACCGCACAATTCTTCTATTGCTCTCCAAGCTGATTGGGAAGTGGTGTGACTAATAATTTGAGAAGCAACTGATTCTGCAATGAATTGAGCAACCATCTAAGGAGCAATTGATCTTTGCTCAGACATTCCTCAAATTTTGGATTAGTAGATCCAGAATCTTCAATAATTGGAGGTGGACGTGGTTTGGTACCTAGAAGGTGGTCGTCAAGATTGTAGCCATGGATAACTGGTAGCATGATGGACTTCCATAAGAGATAGTTATCTCGATGTAGGTTGATTGTCATGTTTTGACTGAGAGAGTTTCCAAAGGGTGAGGTAGAGGAGATTGAATTGGAAGCCATTGCAGAATTAAAAGAAGCAGTATTTGAAGAACTGTTGGAAATGGCGTTCAACCATATGGCTTTGATACCATAATGGAGAAAGAAAAGAATGAAAAGAGACTTGAAAATAGAGATGATAAATTGCTCTGATTTTTGGAGCAGCTGTAGCATTCTTTATATAGAAAAGGAAAGAGAATTACATCCATTGATTTACAATGAATGTGTTACAATCTTGATGGGTTGTTGATAACAAACTAGTCAAGCGGAGAGCTGTTTGTAACAACCTGAACATGAGAATCAGAAAAAGAGAAAGACAGAGTATTCTCACGTGGTGTGAGGTCTTCCTACTAAGGAGAGAATAGATAGAATATTCTCACATTGTGCCAAATGGTGTGAGGTCTGCCTGCCAAGGAGAGAATAGGCATAATATTCTCAATATTGGAAAAACTCATTGAATTGCTTATTCTCTCCTCAGCAGCTTCCAAAAAGATCCATGTGAGAATATTCTACCTATTCTCTTCTTAGCAAGAAGACCTCACACCATATGACACCATGTGAGATTATTCTGCCTTTATCTTTTTTGATTCTCATGTCCAAGTTGTTACAAACGGCTCTCCGCCTGACCTATTGGTTATCAGCAACCCATCCAGATTGTAACATGTTCATTATAAACAAATGAATGTAATTCTCTATCCGTTTTTATATAAAGAATGCTACAACCAGTGTTGTCAAGACGGTAAGGCGGTTTAAGACTCTAAACCTCCATAAGGCAAGGCGGGGCCTAGACGGTCCTTAAAATAATAATTTAAAGGTCCCTTAAAAATTATTTATTTATTTATTGGTCCCTTAACATATATATATATTCTTTTTTTAAAAAAAATTGTTTTATTTATAATTTATATATAATTAAAAGAGAATCTTTTATTATAAATATACAATTAACTAATATAATTATTATTATAAAATGTATATAATTCAACGATTAAAAAAAGAATTCCTCCAAAAGTCGCCTTGCCGAGTCACGTTGAGTCGCAACATCGTTGAGATGATCGCTGAAGTTGCTGGAGCCGCGGGACAAAGTCATCGAAGTTGCCGGAGTCGTTGGACGGAGTCGCAGAGTTGTTGGTCGCCAGAGTCGCTAGCTGGTTCAACTATTTTGAAGAAGACGATCATTTGACTGGTTCGAACCAGTTGCAGAGCAGAGAGATGAAGAAAATAGCGAACGAGATAAGAGAGATGGAGGAGAGAGTAGAGAGCAAAGAGATTAGTGAATTAGTCGCCTCGTCTAGTCGTAGCGTCACGGAGATTTTGTAGAGATTATCGCCGAAGTTGTCGAAGTTGTCGGACGGAGGTGCTGGAGTCGCTAGACAGAGTCATAGAGCTATTGGTTGCCGGAGTCGATGATTGGTTCGACTAGCTTGAAGAAGACAACCAGTTCACAGAGACACCCTCTAAAAGTTTTATATTTGTAGAAACACTCCCCAGTGCCTAGACCACCGCATAGGCCCTAAGGGGGCGTGGGCAACTAGGCGCCGCCTAGACGGTGCCTTGACAAGACTGGCTACAGCTGCTCCAAAAATCAAAGCAGTTTATCTTCTCTATTTTCAAGTCTCTTTTCATTCTTTTCTTTTTCGATTGGTCACATGGTGTGAGGCCTTCCAGCCTAGGAGAGAATAGGCAAAATATTCTCACACAGTGTCACATAGTGTGGGGTCCTTCTGGAAGCTGCTGAGGAGAGAATAGGCAATTCAGTGAGTTTTTCTAATAGGGATGGATTATTCATTTAGAGATAGAAAGTGTTAAGGATTTGAATTTAGAGTGAAAAGGAGGATGAGTTAAGTTAACAGGAAGAGTGTTTCTTTAGCATTATATGATTGATGTACCTTTTGAATTTAAAAGGAAAATTTTATAAGATTGTTTCCATTACGGTTGCCTTGCTCCATGGAGCAAAATGTTAGGCAATGAAGAAATAAAACTGTAATGAACTAAGAGAAGTATGAATGTTAAGTTGATGTTTGGTATAATGTGAAAACAAACTTGAAATAAATATGAATAAGAAATGGGGGGAGTAGCTTCAATTAGAGATAAAATGAGAGAAAATCAATTATAGTAGCTTAAAACATACAGTGAAGACTATTGAATACTCTAGTCAATAAGAGTGATCTCTTAAGAATTTATAGTTGTGATAGAGGCAAATGAAGACATGATAATATGGATGGTAATAGTAGAGAAATATATCATTATATGTAGTGTGTTACTAAGGGTGCAAGGCAAGGAGCCCGTTCGATGCTTGAGGCCCAAAGGTGCGTGCCCTAGTGATGCAAGGCACAAAAATATATGAATATTTTATTTAAAAATTTATTATCAATTAATGAACCATAAATTTAAAATAAAAGAACTGAACATTAAGATTCTTATTGTTGCAGCTAGTAATTCTTCCCTCCATTCCCCCTTACCCTTCAAGCTATTGTACTGCTGCTCCACTGTTGCAGCAATTGCTGCTTCCCCACTCAACCCAATGCTCCTCCCCCTCCTCCTCTTGTAGTGGCATCTTCTACTGTTATTGCAATACGAGGAGAAGAAGGAGGGAGGCTTAGGTGGGATAGGAAGAAGAAATGATAACAACAATATGAGGGAAGTAACAAAGCTGATCCGCTATTGCTGCAGTTGCTTCTTCCCCACTCAACACAATCCTCCTCCCCCTCCTCTTCTAGCAGGATCTTCTACTGTTGTTGCAATAGGAGGAGAAGATGGAGGGAGGAAAAGTTTAAAGCTGATGCTGTTCTCCTCGGTGCCTTGATATAACAAAACAAAGTGCACAACAGAGGAGGAGGAAGAAGACGAAGAGAGAAGAAAAAGCCAGTCGGAAAAGCCAAAAGCAGAGAGAGTGCAGGATGGTGAAAAAGAACCTAGAAGATGAAAGAAAGAGGGTAAACGAAGAAAAAAAAATAAAGGAAGAAAGGAAGAAGTATAAAGAGAAGGTCTTGTTAAAATTAGGAAAAATTAATTGTAAATTTGTAACATGCATTCCACTTTCTAAAATGTATATTAAATCATTATCATATGATATGGTAATATTTTTTATTTTATAATATTATTATTCAATGAAAAAAACAAAAAGAGATGAGTGGGATCATCAATGAGGTGTGCACCTCATGCAGCTTGTCCCTGTGAAAAAAGTTCCAAAGTGGAACATATCTGTCCCTTCGCTGTGCAACTCCTAGGTGCAGGGCGGCATGCCTTTAAGGCACGCCTAAGGCGAGAGCCTGACATTGCCTTAATAACATAGTGTAGACCTTAGCCTTTGATGGAGTAAAGTGAAGGAAGCGGATTCATGAGCCAGTCCCATATAGTAATAAAAGACTTTGTTGAGCTGAGAATAAAGACCTTTTCCTCAATATGTGACTGTATGGGTGAAACAGTGGCATATCTTTCATTTCTAGTATGATACTTATATTTCCATTGTACAAGTTATCTTTATTTTTATTTTGTTTATTTTCCTATTCATGTTTTTTGGTTCTAATTTATAACTTCAATTTTGTGAATTAGTTCTACAAACGGTTTGGAGGGTTGGAAGGGATGGAATTGAGGCTGGGACAAGGCTAGTACCTGTATGTTTCTCTTTTCTCTCTATTGTGGCTGCTAGTCTATGAATAACTTTTGTTTGCCCTTAAAATGCACATGCAGAATCTAAGTATCTGAATTAATTTACCATTCTTCATGTTAGGATTTTGTTCCAAGACCAATAGCAAGGGTTTCCGTCGCTGGAGTAGGGGGGCTTGTTTCACTTTTTCTACTCAAGTCCATTCTATCTACAGCCTTCTTTGTATTGGTATTTAGTTCCTTCTTTGACCTGGCATGATTCATAATGCACATTTTAATTTTGTTCATATGTTGAGTGCTCAATCCTCTCAATGTAGAACTTCATATCTTTTGTCTATAAAAAAAAAGATGAATTTTTCCTATGCTAAAGCTGAAAAAACTCATTTCTCTTCAACAAAGTTCTGATTAATTTTGCTTCTGTTACATGTTATCTGGTTGAATAGAATAGTTTACATATTTCGCCTGCTGATTAACATTTCTGAGATATTTTTGGAAGGTGGATGTTTATTTGAGCTTAAGGTTTAGAATAATTTGTTAGTCTAATTATTTCAGTTCTTTTTCTTTTTTTTTTTTAAACCCTTACTGTTTTAGTTTGATTCATCTTTACAAGAGCATGATTTTTTACTCGACGTCTTTTACTCTTTTATTATTGTTACCTTAAATGATTTTTCAAGATTCTTTAAATATCATGACTGGAACTTCTGTATTGGGGATGGTCTCTTTCATGAAGATTTGCTCTTTCATTTCATCCCAACCATCAATTTTTAGGGTATGGTAAACTTAAATTTTCAATGTGAACGAATTTAATTTATGATTTCTCCATTTTATTCTTGAGACATCACTTTTAAGGCTCAAAAGAAAAGTAATGCAGAAACATTTTGTTCACTTATGTGAAGTGCAAGGGTCGTTAGAGGGTCAAGGTAGTCCTGCTAATGATAGTTTTATATGCACTTTTGGGTCGCGACCTGCTATTTATAATTTAATTTATGATTTCTCCATTTTATTCTTGAGACATCACTTTTAAGGCTCAAAAGAAAAGTAATGCAGAAACATTTTGTTCACTTATGTGAAGTGCAAGGGTCGTTAGAGGGTCAAGGTAGTCCTGCTAATGATAGTTTTATATGCACTTTTGGGTCGCGACCTGCTATTTATACCTAAAAAGTGGTTTATAATGAGTCCATAGATGATTCTAGGCTAATTATAATTACCTGGATGTGGGTATGGATGTTGGACACAGGTACATCTAGAGGTCCAACTTGTTCATTTTCAAATTCTAGGATGCTGGGACATAACTATGTTATATGTTCATTTTTTTTCTTCTTTTGGCTCATTTATTGTTTGTCTTTTCATTTCATTTAAGTGAATTTCACTTATTAGTCATTGTCTTCTTTAATGCTATCTCTTTTTCCCATCAAAAAATTATATATATTAATATTCAAAAAATCTAAAAGTATAGGACACACATTCTATACCCATGTTGTATCATGAGATGTTGGACACAAGTACGCTTTCCTAGAGTAAAGAGTGTAAGCAACATGTGGCTAACTGGCCAGGAACCATTGGATTTATTAAATCTCCCTAATTGAACGTTAGGAGTTGGAGCTTTCAATAGTCAATGTACTTGATTAAAGTTTCAACATCCTGATATGAAATTGAAAGAGAGAAAGAAGAAATAGAAGACAAAGAAAGGGTTAGAAAATAAAAAGAAAGAGGCTTAGCTTGAGCCTTATCTGCACTCATTGTGAGGATTAAGCCTGCATAGCCTTTAGTCATAGGCCTCATGTAGATGAGTATGTTCAAAAATTCTTTGAAATTCAGCGAACTTCCATGAACTATTTTCTTCTTTTCTTACCACAAAAGTGCAAAGTGGATGTAAAATAAAAATGTAGAAATTTGCTAAATTAAAAAAAAAAAACTCAACAAAATTCAATAAAAAAAATTATATTTATCAATTCAAAAAGGAAAAACTACAAAACATTTGATAAAATTTGATTGAATTTAGTAAAATTCAACAAAAATCAATGAAATTTGATAGAAGTGTAAAAATTGTTACTTCGTATCATATAGCATTTCAACTTTGTTAATCAACACTGTAATATAAATTTTAAGTAATAATTTAATAGGCTAACAAGTTATTTAGTTTATGGTATATGCTTTACCAGAAAGAGAACAAAAGAAAAAATAAATAAACAAATAAACAAATGAACAAAGTTAAAATTAGATAAAAACTAAATAAAAAAATAAATATGTGATAGATTTAAGATAATTGTGTTCCTTCAACATGATAGAGGGCTAATGATGTAGTATACGTCCATAGTGTAAGGCATATCATTATTGGCGGGATTAAAAAGTCAATTCAACTCAGCCTTTGCCCCACTACATGAGGTTGGCTACATGAATGTGCTTCCTCTACTCCACCCTGCTTCCTCCTCTCCACTCTATTGAGGGCTAAGACTGTTGGCCCATAAAGTAGTCCAAGAAAGAGGGGAGAGGGAGTGGTGTGGGATTGATTGGACTTTTCATTATAACCTTTGACCACAAATTTTGGCAATGATGATATGTCTTATGTTATAACACAAAGTCCAACTTATAGGCGTGAACTCAAAACTGGATACAAAGCCTTTGAAGGGTTCTATGCGAAACCTTTTTTTAATATTGGGTAATCCTAGTCATTGTGCATTGAAATTGTACAAAAGATATAAATAAAGTGTATACAGTTTGAATGAATTATACCTCTAAGTATATTTAGGTAAAAATGGTTTGAGATGAACACAAGTATGCTGGTGAAGCCTTTTTTATTTGAAAAATAATGCTTCAAGACTT
>JAJIYU010015375.1:0-12703 GCA_030144865.1 Tinospora cordifolia
AAAAAAAATCACCTATTTGCAAATTAGTAAAAATTCATAAAAAAAGGAATATATACTTATAAATGTGTTTTTCACGGTTTTGAATAGAATCTAGGAGGATTTGATTTTTTAAAAATAAATAAATAAATATAGATAAAAAAAAAAAAAAAGTGAATCAAGGTGGGTTTTCGAGAGTACTGTAAACAAGGCATGGATGAGTCTGCATCCAACCACATGAACCGTGGGGCCTAAATCCTCAAATCAGTACGACCTGAATGCCCAAAGCTCTCTCTCTCTCTCTCTCTCACTTTCACTCTCTGTTTGCCTTCCAGGAGATAACGTGCTTGCCGACCAGTTGTCCTTTTTGTTTCCACCATCCTCCCTGTATTATTCCCCAATTATTCAAGTACGCAAGAACCTGTATATATCTTAAAAACATCCCTACCATTAAGTTTCAATAAAAGTGATGTTACCTTATATTTATGATATATATATATATATAATTTATGAGATTTATATTTATGATCTTAACTTAGTTATTTTAACTTATTTGGTTAAAAATTAATGTTAAATATAAGCTAAGATTGTATACACAGCTATTTATAGACGCAAGATATGGGTGTTAGAAAATGGCATTACTGCATTCTTCCAATTATTAAAAATGTGACAAAATAAAAATAGATAAAAATCATACCAGCTTCTCCTAACATTACCCATTTTTTCTTCTAATATTTGGACTTTTTTCTAAAATTTTTATGAGTTATTAACTGCAAAAATTCACATTTTTTCCTTTAAAAAAAAAAAAGGGGGTGTGAGGCCTTTCACATTCTATTGTATGAATGAACGCTACCATAAGAAAATAAAAAATTCTGTACCAGAGAAAAAGAATAAAAATATCCGAAAATTTAATTAGAAGCATATAATTACAGAAAAACCATCACGCGCGCCTGAATAAGAAGGCTCTGGACGCTTCCTTCACCGCCGCTGTAGTTATCTTCTCTTCCGAGCCCAGTTCAATCGTTCATTCATATCAAGTCATCATAGCTGCACTCTTCCTCCTATCATCGTCTTCTTCAATGGCCTCTTCCCCTCATCTCTTCATCATCACAATCTCCTCACAGTTCACCCATGTTCTCCTTTTCTTCCTCTTGATCCCACAGTTCACAGTCTCACAACAACTTCCAAATCCACTCATAAATACTGTCACCAAACACCTCTCCTTCCCAAGCTTCTCCCCTATCCACCACCATGACATCATCAAGCTCCTCGGCAGCGCTAAATTCTCTAATGTGACGAGTTCGATCCAAATCCCCGATGCCGCCCACTCTAGTGGTCTCAAACATTTAGCAGGTCGTGCCCTCTACTCCTCCCCTATCCGCCTTTTCGATCCGCTTTCGCAAACGCCCGCTTCCTTCCACACTACATTCTCCTTCCAGTTCACTCCCGGCCCCGAAGCCACTAATGGTGGTAGCGGCCTCACCTTCATCATCGTCCCCGACGAATTCACCGTGGGCCGCCCCGGTCCATGGCTCGCCATGCTAAATGATGCATGCGATGAGGACTACAAGGCCGTTGCAGTCGAATTTGATACACGGAAGAATGCTGAATTTGGTGACCCGAATGATAACCATGTTGGAATCAACCTTGGCACCATCGTCTCGACCGCCTCCATCAACGCCTCCGACGCTGGAGTTTATCTTAAAGATGGGTCTGTTCATAGAGCCAGGATTGATTATGATGGGTCACGGAGATGGATTGAGATACGTCTCGGGTCGGGTTCGGGTCGGACTTCTCTGGATGGCCCGCCCATTTTCTCAGCTCCGATTGATCTATCTCCTCATCTAAACGAGTACATGTTCGTCGGATTTTCAGCTTCGACTGGAAATCATACGCAACTACACCATATTTTGGATTGGAACTTCTCCTCCACGAGCCATGCAGTTCTCCAATTTCCATCATCGAGAACTTGTGAGAAGAAGATTTTCGGTGAAGACTCTTCTCGAAAGTCACAAGAAAGAGGGTTCATGATCTTTTCAGCTGTGGTGGTTTTGCTGTTGGTGGTAATTATCAATCTTTATTACAATGGCAAGCGAAGGCAGCCGGAAACAATGGTGGTAGCAGTGCTGCCGGAGAAGAAACAACGACCAAGGCCGCCAAACAAGCCTCGCCGGTTCACGATATCAGAGATATCTTCGGCCACCAGGGGCTTCAGTGAAGGAGAAATTCTTGGTAGTGGTTCAAGAGGTGTTTGCTATAAAGGAACGCTTCCAAATGGGTCTCCAGTAGCGATAAATCGGTTGTCGACTCGGTTTTTGCATGAGAACTCAGTGGACCTGCGTCGGATCGTGAAGGAGATCATCGGGATGACCCGAATCCAACACCCGAACTTGATGAGCTTGAGAGGGTGGTGTTGTGATAAGAAAGAGATTATTGTTGTTTATGATTACTTTCCCAACGGGAGCTTAAATCGATGGTTGTTTGGGCTCGGAGTTTTGCCATGGACTCGCCGAGTCAAGGCAATTAAAGACATAGCTGACTCACTGAGTTTCCTCCACTCGAAGAAACTCAGTCACAAGAATGTCAAAACTAGTAGTGTATTTATGGACTTGACGTTCCGGGCAGTGCTGGGAGATTTCGGGTTTGGGTTCGGGTCCATACCCAATGGGTCAGGGCGAGTGGACACGTTTGTTGCTTGCCAGAGAGCAGATGTATTTGGGTACGGAGTTGTCGCATTGGAGACGGTTGCGGGTAGATGCCGTGTGAGTTCGGATCCAGGTTTGAGCATAGACCCGGATAATAAGGAAAAGAACATGGATCTACTGGAGTTTGTTTGGAATATGCACAAAAGCGGGGAGTTACTAAAAGCGGTGGATCCCAGAATCGGACCCGTTTTCAACCCGGATCAAGCAATTCGGATTTTGAAGGTTGGGCTGCTTTGTACGGTGAGTGAGGCCAAGGCTCGGCCTTCGATGGAAGAGGTAGTCGGGTTTTTGAATATGGATCGACCGATTCCAGAGATACCACTGAGTCAACCCGTTTCAAAATTTCCTTACAACAGCGCCACAGATCTTTGTACTGGCAACTATTGCACACCTTTTAGATAAAGCCTTTATTTTTTATTTTTTATTTTTTGTTTCTTTTAATATTTTTGTTGTTAATTAGATTTTTTACAATTATTTGAAGACTAGTTTTATTTTACATACTAAACAACTTCTAAATGTGGTTATTTTATTTTTAATCTTTATAAGAATTAACATATAGTAAAAAAATTATTTATCTTTTAACATCAAAATGAAATAGAGTTACAAACCATTATAAAAAAAGTAAAAACGAGTAAAAAACTTATTTAAATAAAGCTCGATCCTCTACTACAGTTAAGTTTAGATATTGAAATAGAAATAGAAGTTAAATAGAGTTATCAAACACCCACTCAATTTAATATAATTTTTCTTATGTTAACTTAACTTAACTTTTGGTACGAGAGATTTTTCTTGTTCATGTTTTATTATTATTATTTTTTCATGGCATAAGAGTGCCATGAATGAACATCTTTCTTTCTTAATTGTTTGGCCAACTTAATGAAAGATATTTGGGTTTCTCTTTTGACAGAGATTTTTGCGTTGTGTAGTTTTTTTTATAGCAATATTTTTGGTTGTTTGTTTGTTTGTTTGTTTTTTCTTGTCTTGCTTCTTTAGGTCTCAAATGGAATTTGAATCATTTTTGCTTATCAAAGTGTGGATGCATTAACATTTTCATATATGATTTATATCGAATCTATCTTTTTTTTTTTAAAAAAAAAACTTTTGGTAGGATAGGTACTAATATTTTAGAATTGAAGTTTGAAGATTAATCTCATGTAAATTATATGCTCTTTTAAGCTAAGACGTATAAAGAGTCTTGTTTCCTAATGCTAGTAAACTACCTTTAATTTTGTAAGATATGTGAAAACTAAAACTTTTGAGAACTTTTCTTTTATTTTTTATATTTTTAATTTTAGTTTGCGGTCGGTCAGCCAAATGGGGCTTGAATACATAATGCTAAAACTCAAGACCATACTTAAGTGGTGTGTACAAAGTCACTTCCACTCTAATTAACTTCATATTAGTCTTTATAACTTGCTTTAGGTAGATATTTGAACGAGAAAATGGCCCTCAAATGCACGAGTCATGTTTCGCATTGTCTTGTGCATTTTCTTTTTCTAATGTCAATCTTCGTCTTCTACATTACAATTGCCTTTTTAATATATATCATTGCAAGTGGAATTTCTACATTTATTTTACTTGGAAAGAGGAGAAGTGAAGAGGATAGATGAAAGCATCTCTTGTCTTAGAATAATTTTGAAAACGATTCCCTTATTTTTTTATAAATTTCTTATCTTAAAATAATTTGATATCCTTATTCTCATGTCATCCACCTATGTTCTTTATTAAACAACTTAACTTCATATTTTTATACAATTTATATACAAATTATTCCGAATTATGACTAAAACCCTTCTTTTCTTGGTCTATCTTCCATTAATAGCTCAACCTTTACCACTTGTAAATAGTCTTAGACAAATTTCTTTTAGAGTGGATACATGCGTGTTCATGTTTGTAGCAAGCCTCTTTCAACAAGAGAACCTGCATTTAACTATCTCGAAGGAAGGACTTGTGAGGTTTTTAGTAGAAAAAAAGAGAAGGATAAGGGCTATTATTGTTATTTAAGTAGTCCTAGTTATCTTATGGAATTGAATATTTACTTCAAAAAGATCAAATTGAATTGTCCCTTCATGAACATCTATTGAATTCTAAAATTAATGCAAATGTTGGCTAACTATAACCATGTACATCCAAATCTTTTTACTAAATGTTGATTATCCAAGTTCCTTTTTTTTTTCCCAAATAACTCATGGGAGCATCCATTTAGAACTTCAACAAAATAATGAATATAGACAATGATAAATATACTAATGGAGATAGACTCTACTCCCATGCCCATTGCCAACTATCTTTATGAAACTAGAAAAGCCAAAGAAGTTCACTAACACTTTAGAAGGTGATAACAAAAGAAGACGTTGCTTTACTTGACCATCCTCATTTGGTGAAATTCTAAGCAAAGAAGAGCATGAGTTAAGTGAGGATAACAATGATTAAGTATAGAGACAGTTCAAGTACCATTCTATTGCTCCGCAATTTAATGGATTGCTTAGATTTCAAATAAGTTGTTTATTGAAGAGAATAAATTAAACCCTACAAAGATATCTCGATCTTTCGTAGGTGGATGCCGATTTAGATGACTAAAGATCCGAAGAACTAAGTTTAGAAAGGTTAACTAAATTAGGAAATAGGGTGTAGTACTAAAGAAAATAAATTCATACTTTCTTATGATACAATAGTACTTCTTGCAAAATGAGTACGCATAAACTTTGTTTTCATTATGTTTAGGACATAAGTATTATGTTAGGTATAGTAGGGAATACTCTTGTCTCTTGATAAGAAATTACATGTGTAGGTATAAACTTTGCCAATTTTATAAAAGTTTTTTGGCTTAAATTCTCTAAAACACTTATTAATTCAAGAGTTGCTCAAGGCCAAAATAAACGCAACCATGACAATAGCACAATAAAAGAATGTGCAAATAATATTTTCTTGGTTTACTGAAATGATTAAACAGTTCAATATATCATATTCGTTAAGGAAGTACTTTTTCAAAAGTTTGCATTAAAAATCTATTTATGTAAGGATAAAGTGAAGAGTGTGATTTTTAATCATTTAAGGAATTATTACGAAAAATTTATATTAGAATTTTATTATTAGCGAAGGATAAATTGAAAAGGTGGAAAGGGATGTCAAATAAGTATGCCTTTTCATATAATACCATTTTAACAACTATAGATATCTTCTATTAAAAGTCATTTCATTCATAATCATTTTAAAATTGTAATTTGCCTTAGTCATTTTGTCACTATGCTCGTGAGAGTATTACACATATGCTCGTGAAAGTATTACACAATCATAAAAAAAAAAGATAATTTATCTATTGTTTCAATTTATAAGTATATAACAACATACATGTACAATATCTTACACTTACTATGATAAAAGTGAAAGCATGACCATAGAAAAATTAGTTTGTATAGTCCAATCAAAACCCTTGAAACCTTTTATCGTTGGTCTATTGATTTGTTCATCATTTTGTTTAAGTAAGGTTCAAGGTTTGAATCCTAGTGAACCCTTAAAATGGAGAGCAGATCATTGGTCGACCGATGATTTAGTCTTGAAGATGTGCACGAATTGATTTGAGGATATATGGTGGGAACCAAAATTTTTCTTAAAAATTTATTTTAACTTCATCATTGTCCGACATTGTATTAATACTAAAAACCAAAAAGAAGACTCTTGCAATTAACGGCACCCATTAGGAAGCCACTAGCATTAAAAGTTGGGTATTAAAGCACCTGAATATTATTAAATGAGAACTGAGGAAGGTAATTTCGTGGGGGAAGAGGGGAGCTCCACAAATGAGTTGAGAGGGCCTCACCTCACACTTCCATGCATTAATTTTTTTCATTAATCTAACTAAAGTTCATTTCGTGGGGTAATTTCCTAATGATGAATGAGGAAGGTAATTTGGTGGGGTAGTTTCCTAATGATTCATTTAAACTACTTTTTATCATTGTCTAATTCTTGGAATAGAAAAAAAATCATAAGATAAGAAATCGAGCAAAGAAAATGAGAATCTTTTTCTTTTAATTTTTCACGCACAGGATTACGTCCTGGATCATTAGGTAAGAATTTGAAGATGAGGGGAGAAATAAATAATATTACTACTGTGTAAACGAAAAGTTTGAAAGTAAACATTATACAATTTCTAAGATCATTTTTTGGACCTTATCTTTATTAATAGTGAGACCTTTTGGGGAAAAATGCTACGCACCTAGGTCTTAAGTTAGAGATAATACTAACATGTAAAAATATATCTAGGCTTACCCAACAGAAACAATCAAATTCCCATTCAAGAAAATGACATTTCAAAAAAATTAAAAAAAAAAAAAAAAAAACGAAAAGCACCATACATCACTTGCTCTAGATATTTTGTGCGCGTACCCAAATATTAATTTAATGCATATGAATGTTTGTAGTTATACAAAAAAAAATGATTTTATGAGTTAATTTAGTATTTTTCTTACTACTGTTTTAAATATTTAAATTATAATTTGAAGTATTATTATATCTTTTAAATATTTAAATTATACATCTTGATAAATGCTACAATTACATTAAAAAAAAGCAAGGAATTAGATTAGAAACACAAGAAGTGGCAGGGGATAAATCCGGTACTTAGAAGTGGGCATCAATGTTCTGGATACAAAAAGTCCTCCACTACTGATTCCGATAAGTCCACTGGCTTACATTCCAAGCAAGTGATCAGCAAGCTTTTTAAGCATCTTGTCTAGGAATAGCAATTTGACACCTTCTATTTAATTAATGCCTCCTGGCAATTTTAGCTCATGAAAGTAGTCTTTTTGGTTCACTTTGGAAGCATGGGAATTGCAAGAACTTGTGCTTCTTATGCAGCAATGGTTGTGGTAATGTTAGGTTTTGGTGGTTCAAACATTCTCGCCAAGATTGCACTAGAAAAGGGTCTTAGTCAATTTGTCTTTGTAGCATACAGGCACATGATTGCTTTAATTGTCTTGGCACCCTTTGCTTATGCATTTGAGAGGTAATTTGAACTCTATTTGAATTAATTGAAAATTTCAATCTATAAGCAATATTGTGTGCACTAGTAAGAGATAAACCCGAGAAAATTACAAACACACAAACAACAGAAAATGCAAAGATAAGAGATTTAACGGGGTTCGAAAAATAATATTTCCTACGCTACAGATCAATCAAGACTCCTATCAATAAAGATTTATAATGGAATGCCTATTTGTGAGCAATTTCTCATATTCTATAAGTGAATGATTGTAACTTCTTGCACAAAAATAGTTATCAAACATGTTTGTTTACATGTTCGCAGGAAACATCGACCATCGATGTCGACTCGACTTCTTATGAAGATCTTTGTGCTTTCTGCGCTCGGTACTTCCATTCATCAAAATTTGTACTTTCTTGGCTTAGATTACACTTCTCCAACAGTTGCACTTGCTTTGAGTAATGTCAACCCCAGTTTAACATTCCTTCTAGCCGTTTTGTATAGGCATCGATCTTTCAATTTTCCTTATAATTTATAAGCTTGATCTTAATTATTCGTCATATATTCATTATGTTAGAAAAATAGTCAATTCAAAAGTTATACTTGTTAAATAGAAGTAAAGATTGATAGATGTCACCACTCTTCTCTATTATTACACGTGTGATGACATGTGAACTTAATTTACAAAAGGTTACTTAAAAATTTTAGGTTTGAGAAAAAGCTAACCTATCTATATTATAGATATTAATACATTATATATAAATAATTAAACCTAAGATTTCCCAATTTCATATATAACCTTGAAGTGCTCTATTTTATTATATTCCATTCATATTCCCAATTTCATTCATTTAATATTCTTTTGATTTCAATCATGTGTTTGTATTTGTCCACTATATATGCATATATATACTGGTTATAAAGAATTGAAATAGATTATTTCTTGTGTAGGATGGAGAAGATTAGCATTAGAAGTGTTAAAAGTCAAGCAAAGATCTTAGGCACGGTTATATGCATTGGTGGAGCTTTGGTATTTACATTTTGGAGAGGGCACTTATTCCCAGCATTTGTTAAGCATCCAGTGATCGATATCTATGGTATAAGAAGTCCTCCTGCAGCTGCCCCTACTAATTCCCGATTAAGGCACCATCATAAACATGGTTGGGTTGCAGGCTCAGCGCTTATTGTAACTAGTCATGCTTTATGGAGTGCATGGCTCATTTTTCAGGTAGTTTCCCTAATTACTACTCATCTCTAAAAACTACTTAATTAACTTTATGTGATGATGGTTAATTAATTACTCTCTTCTTCAAACATACTAATATATGATATGGTGTGCATTTATGTCGTCTGTCAAAAAATGTAATATATATATATATATACCTCAAGATGTGTGTTAATTCATCCGATAATTGTAAATATATATTGTGTCTTTTTGTGTTTAAAATGAAGTTTATGTAGTATTGCTCTAAAGCTAGTAACCTAATAGACCTATGGCCATGGGACAGCTTGAGTGATGACTAGCTAACTATCTATTGCTTATCGTTTGTGTCTACACAGGCAGCGATTTGCAAGGTTTACACAGCTCAGTTGTCACTCAACACTTTGATCTGTTTATTTGCATCATTGCAATCTTCTGTTATTGCGGTTGTTTTTGAGAGGAACCCTAGTGCATGGAAATTGGGATGGGATGTGCGACTCCTCACTGTTGTGTATTGTGTGAGTTTCACCTTTATTTTTCAAATTAGTACATGCTTGTTCATTACTTGCATATTTTCTCAATGCAACCAATGTTTGTTGTTGCATGTCAAGCTATGTGGGACTATTTTGGTCCAACAAAATTTTATCATGATCACAACATAAGATCTACGCCAAATTAACCATTGTTATTATATTGAGAAGGAACAATTTGAAACTTGAGCACATATACATCTTTTACCCGTATATCTATTTCAAGCTTCTTGGGTGATCGTAAACCTTTACTATTAGGGGTGGCAATTCATGTCGGCGGGTCATAAACGGGTTAACCCATTTATTAATCGTGTCATGATATGTCAACCCGAACACGACCCGTTTATTAATCAGGTCATGACATGTAAACTCGAACACGACACGTTAAATAAACAGGTGACTTGTTTATGACCCGTTTAGACACGTTTAATAAATTCTATAATAACTTAACTAAAAATATGGCTTCACCAAGATTTGAACTCAAGACATTTGGGTTATTATTTTAAACTTTAACTAAATGAGTTAACAACTTATGTTGTTAAAAGAGCTACTTTTTTAATATTTATATATACATTGTACTCATTTTTTTTAAGATTTGAGAAATCAAATTATTTTTTATAATTTTTATTTGGATGTAATAATTTTATTAAAAAATAAAATAATAATATTAAAAAATTTGATATATCAAGCTACTCTTTAAGTATTTATACATGCATTGCTTTTTTTGAGATTTTTTTAAGGATTTGAGATATGAAGTTACTTTTTATATATTTATTTAAGTGTAGTATTTTTTGTCAAAAAATAAAATTAATATTAAAAATTAGGCTTTATGCTTTTATGAGAAATGATATAATATTTTAGGCTAAGACAAAAAGAGATATAATAATTTTTAAGGCAAGTTGAAAAAATAAAAAAATGTTAAAAAAATTAAGTTTAGTGTTTTTAGAAGATTTTTTAAAAATATTTGAGAAATTGACTTATTTTAATATTTTAATTTGAGTATAATATTTTTTGCTAAAGACAGAGTTTATTTTTAAAGGGGCATAATGTTTTTTTGATTTATTGTATAATCATTTTTCTTAAAAAAAGAATATCTCAAATAATATATGCCTAATTTTTAAAATTATTTTTAAAAAATATTAACTAAATACAAAAAATATAAAAATAATTTATTAAAATTAAATTAAAATATTTTTAAAAATTAAAATTATTTTTAATGTATTATGTAATATTAACTTATGTATAACTTATTTATGGACTTATTTTTAATCATGTTAAACGGGTCATTTCGGGTTTATTAGGTTAACCTGTTCATGATCCGTATTTAGTCGTGTTTAATCGTGTTCAACTTGTTTAGACCCAAACCCGTTTATATCAAATCCAAACCCGTTAACTTCGTGTCGTGTTCGGGTCGGGTTATCGTGTCGTGTCACAAATTGCCACCCCTATTTACTATTAGTTCAAGTATATATGGAGTTTACTTCAAAAGACCATAATACTAATAAGGATGAGATTATAACTTATGCTTCATATATTGAACATGTCCATATTGGATATAGGAGTATCATTTGGATTGACACATAGTTAGAAAATAATTTGTATTAGAAGTCATATGACTCAAAAGCTATAACTGTCATATAAGGGTTTAACTAAATAAATCAATTATGAGTAGATAAATTATTATTAACATTCTTTCTCTTACATGTATAATGACATAAGAACTTTTATAATAGGGAGGAATAAACGAGATAAACCAAATATAGTTGCATTGAGATTTGAACACAAGACCTCCTAAGTAAACTTTGCTTTGATACCATATTAAAAATCACTTAATCCTATAGTTATTGTTGTCAAATAAAAGTTTAACTATGTATATTAATTTTGAATAGATTAATTACTATTAACAATTGATTTTCTTATCCTATCCTTTTGAATAGGGAGCTGTAGTCTCTGGCTTGGTGTACTACTTACAAACTTGGTGTATAACTGAGAAAGGACCCTTTTTTGTAGCTATGTTTACTCCATTAGCAGTTGTCTTTGTTGCGATATTCTCAGCCATTGTCTTCGCAGAAAGGCTTCATTTGGGCAGGTGGGCATTAATTCTTTCATACGTTTATGCAGATATCACCATTTCTTTCATTTTGAGCGATTTTCATTCTTTCTACCTCAATTAATGAGTGTGCTTTGCATTTTATTGTCTATTTATTTTTGCAGCTTGATTGGTGCATCGCTCATATTGATTGGGCTTTACATTGTATTATGGGGCAAGAGTGAAAGCAATAATAACAACGGTGGAAAAGGAGACTTAAGCATTGAGACAAATAAGAATTCTCTTGGTAACCAGAAACTTGAAATCTCTGCAGCTAACAATGAGTTTCGAACTGTTCATGTCACAAGTGATAGTACTTAAGCCACGGGATGGCTGTTACTGTCACATGGTAAATCCTTTATACAACAATACATATGATTAGCTATCATAGATTATAATGGCCTGTATCTTTTTTTTCTTTTTTCTCTTTTCAAGTTATAGAACAGACTTTTATTTGATTCCGGTCTCCACCTCACAACATCGATCCAAGACGTCAAAGCACTATTATTAATTTTTAGTCCTTTTTTTGTTCTTAATGAGATTTTTTTGCGTCAGCTTAATGCGCACTTTGAGACTAAATCCTCATTCGGCCTACTGATCTGCTTTCAATTAAGGGTTGGGCCTCCTAACGGGGGTTATTGCATTCATAAGATTCGAAATCGAAACCTCGTTTAAACGGAATGACGAGCAGACCACCAAACCAACAACTTCATTTGTTCTTTCTTAGTCCTTTGTTATTAACCTTATCGCTATATATTTGTTTTACATAGTTGTCGTTATTATTAACTTTAAAGTGTATTTTAGCAATTTAGTTTCAAATGTTACACAAATCAGATATAACTTTTGAAAATATTTATAAGCATTGGATAATGGGATATATGTATACTTTAGGATGCCCTGGCCAACCCTTTTTTTAGTAGTCATTATATACAGTATTTTCCTCTAATCCCTCTAACATGTTCATTTTCGATATACTATACAAATTTACAAGGCACCATTATGCCAAAAGTGTGAAAATAGGGGATTGCGCTCAATGATTCGAACGCATATCTCTATTTATAATCGTCTTATTATAAATAGTAAGGAATGTTAAGACACGGGTATAACGAACATAGTGCGAAACTTGAAGTTTTATTGTATATAAATTTGAAAATATGCGATATCTTTAAGAAACGAGTGACTTGTACATAATACAATATTTAACCTATTATTTAAATAAGT
>JAJIYU010015376.1:0-12702 GCA_030144865.1 Tinospora cordifolia
TCAAGGTAATTTTTAAGTCTATGATAAATACCGTTTATTTCATGTAAGATAATTTTTTACTCATGGTTCTAATTAGAATGTTGCTTTGGATAATCTTGTAGGTTGTGTGATTCTTTTGTCTTGTATAATGGCATTCCTTCTAAAATCATATTAAGACTATGTTCCATAAAGGTAGATTAAAAGCACTAGGCAAGTAACACCTCCTTTGTTTACTAAAGTGGAAAATTTAATACAATTCTAGCCTTTGTAGCTTTTGCATGACTTAATATAGCTCTAACCTTCGCAACTTATGCATGTGATGCAGTAGCATAATTAAGATAAATAATTAACTAATGGTGAAAAATTCACACCTTGAGTTTCTATCGTTTAATATTTGGTCTCCACATAAACTAGCTAATCAATAAAACAATGTCTATCGCAACTGGCAGAAAAGCTTCATAAGATACCTTCTAATGAGTACAAAACCATGTTAAAATATTTGGTTTCTACTCCATCATAATGTGCAACTTATAACCCTTTTTAGCAATCTTATACAAACATCTTAAAGAGGGATTGCTAATGTAAATCAAAACATTAGGATATGTTAAAAAATTTTCCATTTCATGCCTAACTTTCACCTTCCTTCTATGACACAACTTGCCTAGTAAGATATCTTGAAATGGAGCAACAATTTTAGTTTAATTAAAGTAAAAACTCGAGGCACTTAGTTTAATTTAGGATTTTTTTTCTCTTAGATTTTTTAAACAATGATTTGATTCAGGCAACCAATTACTCAAATATTACATTGATTTAGGTAACTAATTAATTAATTTTATATAGATAACCAACTGCAGGTTGACTCATTGGTTGAGTACATCTAGTTAACTTTTATTTCTGCATCAAATTTGGCCAGAAGCAACACCAAAGACACTCAAGAGAGTCATAAGTATATCTAGACTAACTTTATACCATCTTAAAAGTTGTTTATGGGTACAATTTGATGAATAAAACTACAATCAAAATGAAATTGAAATGTTAAGTAATCCTTCATCTCTTTTATTGTAGAAAAGAAGGCATGGGAAGAGCCAACAATCAAAATCTAACATCGATTATAAGCAAGAAGGTGAAACTAATGATTTATAGCAATGAAAATGTGCAATATGTAAGGTTACTCAATTCCTAGCATCTGAATTGTAACAAGTCTTTTTTTTTTCAATGGCAGACTCCATAAAGCTAGATTTCAAAGGTTATAATGTTTATAGTGAGCACGTGGATGAAGAGGAAATCATGGATAGGTTTCATACATAGATCAATTAGTAAGAATTGATTTAATTTTTGGTATCCTTCTATTTGCATTATAACATAGCTAGAAATCCTCCAAATGAATGATGAATTTTTTTCTCCTCAGAAATTTGTAGATTGTGCTTAAGCTCTAAAAATGCAAATGGAGTTGTAGAAGAAACTTCAAGAACAAATTGAGGTACAAGGACATGTTGAAGAAACAAAAAAAAAAAAAAAAAAATCAAAGGTTTAGAGCATTTCAACTAAAACTAATTAACATACATCAAACATGATTATCTTGTTTGTAGGTACAAAGACATTTGCAGCGGCAAATAGCAGCTCAAAATAAGTGTTTATAGACAATTCTCGGAAAAGCTCAAGAAACATTATCAACACACTTTGTCTCCCCTAGTGAAACTTGAAGCAGCAAAAGAAGAAGCTTCCAAGTTGGTATCCATGGTGGAGAACCAATGCTCTGCTCCTTCATTATTAGGACTAACCAAAATAATTAGATTTCGATTCGCATGAGGAACCAATTTTAGAAAACAAGTGGATTTGTGTATACATATTGGTATTTAGAAATCTTGTTATAAAAAAAACTATTGAATATTATAATAGCTTTTTTATTTATATTTATGAATTTTTTTAGCTAATTATGAGTGTTACAATTTTAGTAATAAATCTCAATATTGCAACCCAAAAGTTTTATTTGAAAATTTTGTTAATAGCAACAAATTTATTGTTGCTATAGCTTATTTTTTGTTGTTAAAGCAAGTAAATAACAACAAATCTTGATGTTATAAATAACTATTAGCAACAAATATTATTGCTAATGACATAATTTAGCAACAAAAAATATTGCTGTTAAAGTATAAAATTTTGTTGCTAAAATTTAAATTTTGCAACAAATTAATTTGTTGTTAAAATAAACTTTTAACAACGAAATAATTTGTTGCTATAGATACCTTTTTAGCAATAAAACTATTTTATTGCTAAATAGGCTATTATCAACAAATCAACTATTTATTGCTAATGTATTACTATCAAGCGCTATTAGCAACGAACTTAGCACCAATTTTTTTTATAGCTAAAAAGTTTTAGGAACAGACTATTAGTATTTAGCAATGAATATGTTCATTACTATAAGTCAAGTTTTATTGTAGTGTTGCATTTCCTATATACATTTTCATCTCTTTTATTTCTATTCTCTAGCTTTCAAGTTCATGGAAGTCAAGTCTTTTGTTAAGATTAAAAGGAAACCCTCTCTACACTTTTCCTGGGAATTATTAGATGATGCTTATGTTTTGTTTTACTTAATATATGTTTTCTCTCACATTTTTTTGTTAAATATTGTATTAAACATCATAAAGTATATTTTATATTTTGTATAGTTGATCTTGCAAAATCTATTTGAAGATTGAGGTATTTTATTTTCATCTTGCTATGACCTTTTATATTTTTTTGATGTGTCATATCAAGTATTTCATATACTTAGGATTTATATTTTGTATTTATACACGTTAGAACTTTAGTTCTACTTTGTTGTTTATTATTATATTGTTAGTTGCATTGCACACTAATATTATTATATATATTTTAGATACATTTTGCATTGATTATGTAGGAAATATGACATATTTAATTATTAATTAAGTACATAAACATTTATATTAGTATTGCTTATTATTTAAACATTAGAGAATTTTAATATAACATTTATATATTTATATGTGTGATTTAATTCTCAAGGAAGGATTATCAATTGTTTGTGCAGGTTTAGAATAATTGGCGAGACGAGATGCGCAAATTAATCAAACAATTCATGAATTTTCAGCGAAGAAAATGGGCAAATTCACTAGTTCAGATGACTTGCAAATTGGTGGACAAATCAAACAAAAAGTGGCAGAATTGTAAATTGGCTGAAAAGAGGATGGCTTGACTAGCATTTTGCAATGACAGGATGTGTAAATGTGGTAATTAAATTGTGGCACAATTGGAATGATATTTGGAACATGGTAGAATCGTAAATAAGAAAAATAAGCAAGGGCATGATTGGAAACATGAAGCAAAAAGGCAATGTATGAGCACAAAACAGAAACGAAATAATGAGCCAATGCAAGACCGCGATCCCGCTATGGTAGACCACGGTCCTATGTGAAATTTGGCTACAGTGCATTTGGATTTTCAGAATTTTGGGAAGCACCGTGTGACCACAGTCTTGCAATAAGAGTGTTAATTACATCTGAGTTCATGGACAATTAGGGTTTTAACGAGTCTTATATGAGAAGATCTATAAATAAACCCACATAGTACATTATACAGAGATTATTATTTAGTTGCCAACAATTGCAACGTGACGGCCAGAGAGAAGAGAAAGCAGAAATTGGAAAAGAACTGAAGAACAAGGTTAAGCTTCTAGTATGATTTTCTATTTGTTTAACTCTTTGATTTGTGATTTCTACACTATGTTTGGCTAGATTCTTTTAATTTCTAGGATGTAATTTAGATTGCAAGAACCTTTGATTTTTATTTTAATTAAGCTATTTTGAGGTATTGTTTTATATTTTGTGTTATGAATGTTATTTATTGATTGGCCACCTATAAACTAATTTCAAATTGTTGAATTAACTCGGGAGAGAGATTTAACAATTGGATAATCAGATTGTAGAGCTATATGAATCAATTTACCTAGAGGTTATTGATTTTATAGGAGGTTGGACATGATTACTATGTTTAATGCATTAGTTTATTGACTGTGCGGCTCGAGATGGGATATTAGGCAATTTGACTAATAGGTATTTAGGCACATTGGGAGAGGGTTTTGATGACTAGTGCTATAACATATAAGAACAGAATTTAGATTAATTGAAATAAAGATTAAAAGTGAATACATGATATTTTACTATCTTAGAATCTTAATTTGTATAGTTTTCAAATTAGCAATTATTTACTTTCTACTTAATTATTGTTTAAAGTATTAAAACATTGATCTAAAACCTTAATAAAATTAAGACTAAAATTAAATTGGGGTTTAAAATATTAACTACATACTGTTCCCTAAAGACAATATCCAATATTTATTGTCTATTACTATTACAATCTTGTACACTTGCAGTGATCCCAACAAATATCCCTTATAAAAGAACACTACCTTTTAATATACTTGAGTATGAAGATTTATCATTATGAGTGGAAAAACTCTTTAATTATTTTCACCCCTAATTATTTTACTAAAAAATGACAAAGAGATAGAATAATTGAACTTACTCTAGTGCCCTAGTTTTTACATTGCATTATTATTCCTGATTTATCAAAACACTATTGTCTTACTATTATCTCATATTTTTCTTATTTTTCTAATTTTGTCATCATGTGTAGAAAACCTAAGGTTTAGGTCCAATCCAAATTGTTGTGATTCAACCTTAGGACTCCCCAAGTTTATCACTTTCTGTAATTATCATATCATTTATGCTAGTTAGACTTATGATTTGATGCATCATCTATTTTTTGTCCCGGAGTTATTTATGTTACATTTTATTAGTTTGTGATTCAAAGAATGTATCCTTGCACCTCTTTGCCTACTTAAATGTGTGTATATAAAGTAAGCAACAACAAGATTATGAGCCACTAGCATCTTTGTTTCAAATGCCTTACAACATTGTAGCCCTTCATGATCAACCAATTGTATTATTCAAAATAATCAAACCTACCACAAATTGAGAACAACTTCCATCTTTGACATAGCTTCACTAGAACTAAACATAGGGAATTTAACACCTCATCTGAAGACTTAACCACACTACACCAACACATCTGAAAAATTATAAGTTGGCTATTATGTTCCTTTGTTCATTTCTCTTGTAAATCACTCTTCACCAAACTCATTATTAGACCCTTTATTTTAGCAATTCTTATTTTGTTATGTATTTGGAAAGAGGAGTTTAGGCCCAAAGTAATGGTATTTGGGAGACACTAGCAACACTCAACAAGCTAATACAATGGAGGTCCTACAGTGTTCAACACCCTTATAAGTGCATTTTACTACCAATGTGTATTATGTTAGTAGGTAGGTGAATCAATGGAGCATGTTCTACGTGACTATAGGTTTACGAGAAGAATGTGGCATTGATGGAAGACTAGCTCATGGAATAAATTAATTTATAGAACCTAGTTGTGTAGCATATGTCCTTACTTTAGATCACATTCTAGGGCTGGTTTCTGATGATAAAGAAATTGGTTCGATTGCATATTATCCTACTATGTTGTCAATTTGGTTAGAACAATATAAAAGATTATTAGAAAACATAAGTAGGAGCGGTGAGGAGTGTGGGACAAGATCAAACTCGCAAGCAGCATGTGTGTGGCGGCATCTCCATTTGCAAAAGGATATTCAACTATGTCTTGGTTCTTCATTTGTCAGTCTTGTATAAATTGATGAATGGGATCATGTGAGCTGGTCTGCTCATGGTTGTTGTATTTGGTTAGGAATCAAGATGTATTATAGAAAGGTGTATGAGGGAATTAATAAGTGCGTATTTAATTTGATGCGCAATGAACTATGTTGTTCCCCAATTAATAATATTCTAGTTTTCTCTTAAAAACATAAATAAATGAGATGATGTCATGTATATTTATCATGTAAATACATAAAGGTGATGACTTGGCAAAGTTATTGATTTCATATCTCAGAAGCTCGTACTCTCTAATATGATCAATCTTTGGTTACAACTACTTTTAGTGTAACTGACACAAATATTGCACAGTGAGAATAAAACAATTAACAATTTTGTATTATGTCTGCATAAGGTTGAAAACTAATATCATTCTACTTTGGAAATGTATGAATTTATATAATAAAGAGGTCAAATGTATTTTATGGTTAATTATGAAATTCTAACCCTTAAAACATGATAATGCTCTATTAGAATATAATAATAATTTTGTGTCAAAGAAGCATGTTAAGGCTTATTGTTTTGTTTTTGATCTTTCTAAAACTTTTTTCATCAATTTTTTTTTTCTTTTTTTTTTTTTCAGATGGGCCTTAGGTCTTGTTTGACCAGTCTAAGTGAAATTTTATGCCTTAAGTGGCTTCACTTACATCTTTCATTTCAAAATTTTTACAAGAGAAATTCCTTTGTCTTAATTTGCAATCCAAGTAATTGTTGAGAAATAGGGTGTCATTTATCTGAAGGACTAAATAAATATATCCACTCCCACTAACTTTGAAATTTAGGCATTGGTAAACATCTTTCCTTCCAAACCACAAGAAAATAACATTGAGAAACTTTAAATTGCACTATTGGGAGCTCTATTTTAATTCATTTATTAATTTCAATAGCATAAAATAAGAGGTAGAGCAGACCAACACAACCAACCACCCAACTCAGTATATAGTAACACTACACAACCTATTGTCGCATTAAGTATATAGTAATAACACTACACGACCATTGTAGAAGGCAAAGAAAAAAGGAACAAAGTTAGCTGGCCTGCGCAACAATAAGCAGAGGTTGCGTCTCCTTCAAGTAGATCAATATAACTGCTTTTGACATTGGATAGACGTATAGATGAGGAAGGTAAGCAACCAATTCAGAACTATGAGGAGACCTCAATTTCTTGCTTCCTCCAACTATATGGATTAATCACTTCTCCGCAACCTAAACACCCAACTTTCATCAAGTTACTCTGCAAATCTCTTGCTATATAAGAAAGCAAAACTATACCTAGCAGTTCATCATCTCCAACGTATCACTACAGCTTCCCTATTCACTCTCCTCCACTAACTACGTGCTCAAATGTGCAATTTCTATCTAAGAATGGCTATTTCTAGCATATTTGTTCTTGCCTTGTTCTCTTTTTTCAATCTAAGCATGGCTGGTCGCCATCTTCTGGACACTCCTGCACCGGCGGCACCGGCTGTGCCCACCGTGCCAAAGCTCCCAACACCTCCTCCTTTGCCTGCAATTCCCACATTCCCTAAGCCCGCAGCATTGCCACCATTGCCAAAGATCCCAACTTTGCCACCACAGCCAAGTGCTCAAATCCCTTCTCAGCTTCCACAGCCTACGTTGCCTCAAATTCCAAACTTGCCAGCGATGCCCACAATCCCACAGGTTACTTTGCCACCGTTGTCTTCAATTCCATTGCCCAAAATACCAACTCAAATTCCTTCCATTCCCTTTTTCTCTCCACCTCCTAGCCACTAGCCCTTGAAAACAGAAAGATTATATCATGGTTCCATATGCTGAGGAATTCGGTTAATTTGCAGTTCTTCGTGCGTTGATTATGATCATTTGGGTCGCTTATGGATTGAGTTTTTTTTTATAACTTTTTATTGTTTGTTTTATCAGATTCATGAACCAGAGCTTGATACCCAGCTCTTTTCTCCCAATATATATATACATATATGGTCATGCATTGTCATAAAAGTCTTGTATTCAGTTTTTCTTCCTTGGTTATTTATCAATAAAGAGGTCTTTTGTCATTTGATATTCTACTCTTTCATATTTAACTTGAGACATTGTTCTTTTTTTATACTTTAAATCGCAATCCTGCGGACAGGGGAATAAAAATAGTTTCCTTACCATATCATTTTGGAAGGCAGGTAAATGTACATTAAAGAAGAAAAAATAAAGATGAGGAATAATCGTTTCCAAAAACAATCCAAATTAAAAAAAAATGTATAAAAACTTTCCTAACTTTTTATTAGAGCTAGAAACTTTATGAATTCACACACAAATTCAGCAAGTCAAAAATTAGATTGCATTTGGTTTAAGGTTTGAATATAATTTTCGATATTTAAAATTAAAAAAAAACAAAGAATGTGTTTTATTTATTAAAACTGCAAAAATAATTTCTTGAAACTTGCAGACAAAATTAGTTATCCATTAATCCAATGTTTAGCTTATATTTATAAATAATTATATATTATCAACAGTCAAATAATTTAAAGCCAGTTAATAGTCTAAGTTTTGGACGGTTTAACTTTACTATAATTTGACAGATTGCAAATTTTCAATACTTGGCAGCTTAAAACTAGAAAGTATGAAACAAGTAATGGGTTAATTACTTAAATGTATCATCATTATTCTACTTATGGCATACATCAAGGTATAAAGAAAACTATAGGACTCTCTTAACAAGCATGTTAATCCAAATGCAATCTTAACTTACCAGTTATTTTCTTAAAAGTTTGGGAGAGTGACTGATACCCCACAGGGTCAACATATGCGGCCTGATGTGTTACCTTTACACATTTTTGAAGAAATCCTAGAATAAGTTAGAAATTACAGATCTTCAAAGGTTGTTTCATCTTATTTATAGCTCCCCCCTTCTACACAATTTGTCCTCAATTCTTCTTTCCTTTTTTCTTTTTTTTTTTTTTTCTCCCACCTAACATTTCATCCTATTATTGTTATTAGTTTTTTTTTACCAAAAATTTCATAATCCCAATTATGAAGTTTTGACCATGAAAGGTTTAATATCCCAAAAGTATATTAATATTAAGGTTCCAAAAATATAAATAAAAAGTGTCCCAATAACATTTTCTTTATAATCTTTGACTGTGTTGTTAGATTTTGTAATGATTCAATATTTAGCACGTGACCAATGACCTTAGTGACTTGAATGCACAACTTTTGTGTCACTTTAAATCTTATGAGTATTGTGGGCATAATGGTTTGTGCTTATTAATAATTTTAGATAAATCCAAAAATTTAAATTTATTTTGGGTAATTATTATGGCCAACTAGATAAGCTTGAGTTAAAAAATAGATAAATAAAAATAAATAAACAAACTACGAAAAGTGTCGATTTATGAAAAGATTTTAAAGTTTAGTTAATGGAATTAAGCATGATCAATTTAGACGAATTGAGTTGATTAACTTAATTAAGGAATTAGTTAATAAAATATGATGAGATAATTATTCATTTGAAAAAACTGTCAATTTGTCTGAAAAAAAAGTTGAAAATTCCATTGACATATGATAATATGGTCAATTGACAACGTGGCTAGCATGAAAGACTAGGCATACCGCAAGACAATTTCATTGACATACGAAAATCTTAGATAAGAGTACAACCAAGTGTTAAAACCTTCAATCTTTTTAGCAAAGATCAACCACAGGAAGAGCTATAGAGAAAAGAGGAGGAGTAGAAGGACAATAGTATGGTTTGTGTCTAATAATGTCTGTAGCTTAATGCATCGATTCTCCAGTGGATCATTATTGGAGCATATTGTTCACCTTTGAAATATCTTCAAAGGACCAAAGGATCATTAATTAAAAATAGACCCCTGTTATGAAATTTGAATTTTGAAATTTAAATTCAAATGTTATACCATATAATATAATCTTAATTAATTGGTAAATAAGAAAGATTTTCTCTACAATGGCACGATCAAAAATGGCAAGTGATTAATGAAGATGAAGGAAAATATATTGGTTATTCAAATTGCTTCCAGAGGTAGATAATGAAATAAGGAACTAGAAGATCAGGGAAAATTCATAATTTGGAAGATTTTTCAATCTTTGACCAAACCCTAGCTATCCCATATGAGCAATCAAAACATTCCCTACGTACACTCATATCAATGGCTAAGATTCCGTCCTACATCCCATTTTGACAATCCAAAAAGGAGAAAACAAAAGTAGAAACAAGTGTCTAAATATGTACAAACCATGTGAAGGTATAAGGACAAGAGAAGAGACAAAAACAGTCTCAAAGTGGACACAAGGCCTAAGCAAATTCAATCATGCATTCAAACACACATGCACACCATAGGTATAAAAATAAAATATTAGGTATTTGGGAGGTATTTTAGTGCAAACAAGCATAACTGTAAATATGTAGCCATGGAAGAACGGGTTGCACACTTAGAACAACAAGGGAACATGAGGAAACGTGTAAGAATTGATAGGGAACAACCTTGAATAGGTTTGAAATGGACATAAAAACACTTAAAAATAAAGATTTCATGTGTCTTAGTGATAGATTGTTTAGGACTGAAAGTTGTAGTCCCTATACTCATGTAAAACATATTTAAAAACTATTAGGAGATGGTCTAGAGTGAAAGAAAGTGAACAAAAAACAAAAATCCTAACTTATAGCCTTGTAGGACATCAACCAAAAATGGAAACCTTAACTTATAACCTTGTAGGACGCCCAATTGAATACGAAAAATCCTAGAAAATGGCACTATATGGTGTATCTCTTAGGAATACTTAAGTACAACTATGCAAGTAATAAGAAACACTTAAAGTAGACTTAGAAATAGCTTGAAAACTCAACTTAAGGTTTAGGATGGACCTCGAATAGTTAACCACATGAAAACTCAACATGTTAGATTATACATTAAAACTCATAACTGAATCATGAGGAAGAGTTGGAGTTTGAATATAAGTGGAAGTGATATTCATGTCTCTCCTATAGTCTTTTAGTTCAAATATTTGATGTGGTCAATTGTTTGTTATATTAAATTGTTAGGACCGAGCTAGTGTGATGATGTAACACCCCAGTTCCTAGTCCTTTTTATTTCTATCACACTGGGGTCACACATGAAGAAGCGTGTCCATTCAACATTTAATACATCATAAATACATTTAACATGTGTCATCATTGAGAACCATGACACACCAAGAGACACTAGCAGGAGATCATTCAAGAAAAGTTCAACCATAAACTGAATGTTTAAATCAAATGGCAATAAACATCTAATTCTCAAATAGTATTCCGAAACTTGGCCTATAGGGCTCCAAATCCAAACCAAAAAAGTGTCTAACAACATAAAACAACCTAACGGGTTGAACGCCTAGTTTATAACATATGCTTCCAAAATATCATAAATGAACAACCCCAACCATGAGGTTTAACCCAATCAAATCTTCAGATTGTGTTGGACAAAACACACAGCCTCAGAGGTCACCTAAAATAGAAAATGTGGGTGGAGCTCAAGAGCCCAGTGGATCATACACAATACATTCATAGTATTATTCAATTCAAATCTAAAACATGCAAATATTTGACACACATTAAGCATTTCAAACATTCGGTTGTTCAACAATCATTAATTAGACCGAAAGATTAACTCTTGCTGTTCTCTCATCATTATCAATTCAAAGAAGACTAGAAAAATGCACAAAAAAATACCAGATTCCAGTGGGTATAGGGTCACTCCCATCACCCAACTTGAGAATTAGGGACTCCCGCATCGTTCCATCACCAAGAACAAGGGTCTCACCCATCGTTCTATAATCAGGAACTATGAACTTTCATTCCAATCATGAGAACACCCACAATGATCTCCCATGGACTACTATGTTGATACGTGGTTCAAATCTTAATTTAACTTTACTTAAATGTCATCAGCATCTTGTACTAGAAAGAATATCATTTCATCAAATACAATACATCATGGTTCAAGTACTTTAATCATGCTGATCCTTTCATTATAGTTACAATTAAATAATATGCATCTCGTGATATCAAAGCACGTAAGCATCAATATAGGTACGTAAGCATGTTCTCACAATAATCATGCAATCATACGTCATTCAAATCATATCCTAGCATGCATCTTGGCATTCAAGGTAAATAAACAACAATCATGTTCAACATTTAAAAATAAAAAAAGACTAGGGAGTAAGGTAATCATCTCCACCTGTTATTTCGCTCCTTGCATTCTAACTTCCACTTTGATCGCCTAGAATTCTTAGTCTTTAAGAATTACAAACCATTTCTTGGCCAATGTTATTTTTTCCAAACGTTTCAAATTGATAATATAATGGTTTCTAAGTTAAATGGGTGAGTTATATGCTGGATAATGTAAAATGACTACTATATGGTGTCCAGTAGCTTCTCAGCACAGCGACATAAGAATAGTTAGGGGTGGTCAAAGTTTTTTGCACAAAAAATCCAAAAAATAGAATGGTCATCATGTTACAGCGGAACTCCCAGCGTTACCGTGGTAACGCAAGGTTATTGCAGCGTGCTACAGTGTGCAATACTGCAGAATTCACGAGGTATTCTAGAAAGTCGCATCCCATGAGCGTTTCCTATTTCCCTCATGACTGAGACTTTGATATATTAAATTTAGCTTTCAAAGATAAGTATTTTGTAGGTAAAACTGATTTATACCTCTCTATTAATCGTCCCTCCTCTGTTAGTTTCTAGAAAGCGTTCACGAGTGGCTTTAATGCTCTATTATGTAGTCAAGATTGAAACAATGGTTAGAAGTCATTATTTTTTAATATATTTATGGTAAATTGAGTTAGAGAACTTGTATAACTATTTGAGTATCGTTTCTTACCTTGCAACCTTGCAACTCACTCTAATCAATATCTCGTAATGTATCCCACGTGCAATTCTCTTCCTATCGACATTCGTAGGATTAATAACTCTAGTTTAGAACAAGCATGGGAAGGATAGAATCAATAGTAGAGGCTC
>JAJIYU010015377.1:0-12716 GCA_030144865.1 Tinospora cordifolia
AATCAGCTAGACTTTTCTTCATTCCCCTACTGTATATAGTAGATGTTTTCCTCTCTGGCATAAAGCCAAGGATGAACTAAGGTGTTTCAGGAAGTTCAACTTGTATCTGTTTAAATCACTCAGAGGGAGAAGTTCTCCTAGCCTGAAGGTTCTCTTCAAATAAATCAAATGGTTAATTTACAAAAATTTCCTTCTACTCTCCACATTTGATAAGATCTCGAACAAGACTATGTATGTCAGCGAGAACGAAAAATGTACAATGGCTAGTGTTCTATCTTATTGGTTGCACTTACTTAAATACACCTGTGGTGTCACTGTTAGCTATAGGGTTTTCACCATTTGCCTCCAATTCTGAGAGTAACCTCTAATATTTCTTTCTTGAGACCTCAGCTATTATTTCTTCTATTACTTCTCTGATTTGGCTTGTTTTTACTCTCTCCCAAGCACACTTACTATGGAGTTCTAATGGGATCCGGTGCATTATTGCTGGTATGATCGCACCCTTTTATTTCCTTATTCTAAAGTATCGATAGGCAACTAACACAATTTAAGTTCCTTGGTCTATATCCTTTTCCTTACCGCTCATTTGTCTTGGCCTATTTTATCGAGATTGTTGCTCTATTATCGATGTCGCTTCTCTTCTGGTCTCCAGCAGTCTGCTCTAACGGTGCCCTCTTATGCTTGACTTTTCTGCTTGTTGTAGTTCTACATTATTCTTACTCGTCTTCCACTCATAATATGCCGCTAACGTCATCCATCTAGGTCCAGTCACTCCCATAGCCTTCCGATGCTAATTCATTTCGATGGGCCACCTTTCTATTGAAAAGGGGTCAGTCATGCCTAAAAACGTACCTAAGTTTCAATTTCTGGAATTCATTTAAAAATTTCCACCGTTCCTTGTTATAAATGACTGATCTAGTCCCTGGCATTGTATCTGTAAGATTATCTATCTAATGAGTCTGAAGTTATAGCCACATCTGAGACTGTGGTTGCACTGGTGATTGTACTTATGTTTAAGTAGGCACCGACATTTGTGGTAATAATGACTATAGAGTCTACACCACTTGTTCCACGAGTCCTAAAGGAATCTCAAATCTCATTTTCTGAGAAATCTTTGCTATCAATTCTAGAATTTCTAAGGTCTCTCAGGTCCTTTCCACTCTCAACGTCTTCTCACCACCCAGTACAGACTCATCTCTCATCTCCTGACATGAACTACAAATCAAGAATTTAACTCGGCTTTCCATGATTTATTCATGTTAAGTTGAAGAACAACGTTTACTTTATACGCATACGTCTACATATAGCTATCTTCTATTTTCTTTCGGTATCGTGACCCATCTTACCAACCACTACTTCCTATACACTCATGCTATCTCGCGTTTCTCGTGGTAAGGTGACTTTAGGTGCATAGTCTCTATATTCTCGATTTGTCTCAGTTGTCTAGGGGTTTATGCTTCTAAGTCGGCAGTATTTCGTCTGTTTCTGGGTACAAGAGTTTGGGTTATGACACTTAGATAATCAAATTGCCTACATAATAGACAATCATTCAACAATCAAGAAAACAACACACGCTAGCATAATGCAATCCCAAAGCTTCCATCTGTGCTTCCAGGACCGTGTGCCCCATCTCACACTCGCCCTTCCACACAGACTTCCACTCAGAATTACATTAAACCCAAACAATGGTGCAAGTGTCTCGATATCCATGACTGCAGCTATTGCACCATTTTTAACTAAGCTCTTAGCTAAAATAGCGCGACAGTGCACCCATAGATGTTTCTAAGGCTGACGCAGGACCCACCATACTGTACCGCCCCATCCTAGTACAATATAGTGTGTACAAGTTCAGCCAAAGAAATCGATCACTTACCAAGCATGGTCTGTCATTCTCCGAATTCAGGATTCCTCCATACCTGGAATCCCTATGCACCCCATCTTACATAGAGACCAAAGATACATGCTCCTCCCAAACTTGGGTCAAAACCAAACAAGTGCGTGTTCAAACACGTTATCAGCCTCTAACCTATATCTTAAAGTCTTTTAATTTATTTATGATCCACTACACTCCCGAGACAACACTCGGTCTTTACCTAGACCTAGAGTCTTATTACTTTACTTGGCTCGATATCCTTCAGTAGGATTGCCAAGTTTGACTCCATAAAACTTCTATATGACACCATCGCCTCAAATCACTCCTGCGACTATAACTCAAGCGCGTTGGCATCACCCTAGTCTTTTCCTAGACTTCTAGCCACCTAATATCAATTTCTATCCAGTTTTACACAATTATTTGTTGTGATACCATCCCTTTCGAGTACTATCACCATGGCCTTTTTGAATCATAATGAAATCTTCTAGGGACCTCTAATGAACATAAAGGCTAGCCCTTAGGTACATGCTTCCAAAGAAGAAGATCTAACCAGATCAGCCCTTCAGGGACCTTAACACTGAAAGCAGTTCAACTATCAGTAATCATTATCTCTTTTTGGGTCGCATCAATAACAATACTCAATTAGGTTAACATCACTCACATTACTATAGACTCCTACCCATGCTACCCTTTTTCAAAATCATATTCAAGAAAATTCATTTTTCGATCAAAGCAAACCTGATTAAATTCATTTTCAGTGAAAATCAAATTCAATAAAATCTACAATTCAGTGAAAATCAAATACAATGAACTCAAGTCTAGCCTAGTGTATCATAATACTGAGCTCTGATAACATAATTTGTAACACCCCAATTTTCGACCAGACCTCCGTTCACGTGTGGATCATCGCTCGATGAAAATCGAGATGCTACTTGAAATCTCATTCTGTTAAAAATTCTTTTCTTCAGAATCACGTTCATTACAACTTGTTCTTAAGTCAATCTCTGGATAATTTCTCGTACAAAACAAAAGAATCAAAATAATTTCTCAATACATTTATCGGATTTCTCAAGATAATTTGTAAATAAGGCAGTGGAAAATACTTTAAAATTAAAATCAAACTGAAAAGGTTAAAAACAAAATATTGCTTACGAATCCATTTAGCTAAATTTAAATTCAAACAAACACAAGAGAAATCATTTCAGAAAAATTAGAAAATTATCACATACCCCGAACGACCTCCCCAATGAGGCATCCACTGAAACTGTGAGTCTTCTAATGTACGTTATCATACTCTATGTCCAGATGTACCTAAAAAATAAAGTGGGAGTAAGCTAGAAAGCTCAGTGGATCGATCCTACACATTACGTGTATTACACAGACCCAATCCAAAACATTACACACACTTTCAAACATTAGGCGTTCAAATATTCATTTGTTTCAGTTATACGCTAAGACCGGAAGAGGGTTGAGATGCCTCTCATTATTCCCTGTGATCCAATCAAATCTCAGAGGGTTCCAATAACCATCTAAAATCAATCGACACTCACATCACAGCCTAAGAGAGTGTACTTATCGCGACTCATACCATCTCCCAAAGACTTCGAGCTGTCACAGTCAACTTCGGGTGGGAATACCTACGATCTGCCTTGTAGCTCGACAATTCAAGTGGTGACATATAGGAGATGCCACCTCGATCCGCTTCAGGCTCGTCAATCGTACTGGTACGTGAATTCTTAATAAACCTTCGTCTTATTTTAGTTTTTTCAACCAATGTCAAACATATCAGACATCATACAATATACTAGAGAATATAATTCAAACTATGTTTGTAAGTCAACATGATAATGTGCATGAATAACCAATGGCATTTAAATACATGTCTTCCTATTCATGCATGTTATAATTAAGTAAATCAAAGTGCAAATCGCTATATTCATCATGGCATGAGATGATTATGCATGAGTCTAAATAAATCATCATAAATCACACATCATCCACATAGAATAAGCAATTTCAATCAATCTTCTACAAAAATTCTAATAACCTAAAACTATTCGCACAAATGCTTTGAATCTTAAATCCATATAATATAGATGAGCAAGGAAGTCACGCCCACTTGATTTCGCCGATCTTCAGGGCTCCTTGCTTTTCTTCGAAATCCTCAATGTGCTAATATACATACAATCTTTCAATTCCATATCTCGCTTGGAGTTCACACTCACAACTTTAGACTCGGACTTTTCGAGCGATGATTGTTCTACTTCTATCTAAGACGAAACCAATTATTTAAAGGTCAAAACTACAACTGAATCCCAATTTTTTTCCATCAATATAATTCACATTAAGTTGTCCCAATATCTTAATTCTTCAAAAAGTTTCATGCACAGCAATAGTCAAAACCTCTCGACAATTAATTGAAATGCACAGTAGGATCACAACTTCAAAATCCAGTATGTTTTCTTACCTTCTTTATTCTCCAATGGTCGGCCAAACCAGGATTGGAGCCACTGAATTTGACGTGCTCCTTCAATTTTTCTGTTAAACACTTCACCACCTAACCAAGGTCAATCTTATTCCAATTCAACCACGAATTTAATAAGAAAAATAACATCGGACTTTAATCTTTTTCTCACCTTTCTATTTCCACCAATTGACCAGACTATTGAGAATCAAAGCTTTGGAGCTTCAAATCAGTGGTGCTCCTCTGTTGTTTTCTATTCAACAACCTCCAACTCAAACTAAAACAAACAATCTTCCCTCTATTAAACGATGTTCTAGGACAACCCAAACTAGCTTCGAATGCTTTCCACAGCTCTGTTTTCATCTTCTTCTTCTCCCCTGTTTCATTCTCTCCTTCGAAGTAACGACAGCCGCGACTGGCAGCTGCTCCGTTTCCACTTCCTAAAGTAGCTGCAGCCATAATTTTCTTCTTCAACTGTTCGTTCAATGGTAGTAGTAGCAGCAGCTACCACACCCCATGCCCTGCACTGATGGCTCAAAGCAGCAGCAGAATACAGTAATGAGAATGGCACCAGTAGCTGTTCCTCTTTATTCCCCGATTCTTCATCGCAGCAGCAGCAGCAAACCAGCAGCTGCACCTCCTCTTCTTCATTCTTCAACTAGCAACGTGAACAACAACAGCTATCATAGAATAAAGCACTGTTGCTCTATTTCTTCTTCTTCTTGTTCGGCTGTAGCTGCAACGACCAGCAGCAATTTGGCCATTTTTCCTTTGTTTGTCGTCCACCATAGCAACAGCGTGTCTTCCCATTTCCTTCTCATTCGGCAGCTACAACGGTAGCAACCTACAACAGCGACACCATGCTGCTCTGTTTCCGTCCTATCAACCATCACCGGTAATTTCTTCATGTGACAGTTGCAGCAGCCGTTCGACTTTTTTTCCGCTGTTGACCTTATCCATCATCACCAGCACCATTTAACAGAGCAAACGTGCTCTATTTCTACCTCACTTCACTGTTTTACAGTGAAGACAGTTGCAGCACGCAGCACAGAGTATTTTTTTCTATGTTTCCTCCCTTCCTTTGCACCCATGTAGTGTCTTCATCTTCTTCCTCAACGTAGCAGCAGCAGCTTGCAGCAGGAGCACGCTCTTCTTGGCCAGCAACACACGACCAAAATTCTCTGGTTCCTACTTCGCGTCTCGTTCTCTGTTTTGATAACCACACACACACACCAGCAAGCCACTGAAATGGCTTCTTCTTCAATCTACCATCATCCAGACAATTCGAAATTTCATTCTTGCAACGCACCGCCAAATCCCTTCCCTGATCTTTCCAGATCAGTCTTCTCGCCGACCAAACCAAGCTTGTCCAACACACCTCATTCCACTCAGTTGTAAATATGATTGCATGCATTTTATTTTATTTTATTTTTTTCTACTAATCATTCTTATTTATGCACAACCTTATTCTAATTTCATGTAATGTCTAATCCTTATCATAAGTTTATAAATTTACATTTATTTTTCATTTATCCTTATTATGAATTTTATTAGATTATATACATTAATCTCTTTGATATATATATATATTATACTTACTTTATATATGTAAACCTTATTATAAATTCGTGTATTGATAATATCATTTTATTTCGTAATCTACTCTATTCATTTTCATAAAATTATATGTATTAATATTTTATTTTATTTCCTTTCTCAACTAATATTGATTATCGATCTCCTATTTCATTTCATTTTTATAAATATTTGAAACGTGGCGTGATCACAATGTTATGGTTGTTACAACGCACTCCAAGTATGTGTTAAGAACACCCATACGAGTCACTATGACAGTATGTGGTTCTTATCTTTAATTTTTTATATTTGAGAATCATATAATTTATAAAAGAAATTGAAAATGTAAATATCAAAATTTTAAACAATGCTGAAACTAAAATAAAACATGCTGAAAAGTAGAATTCATACAAGTATGAACATACTAGAAATTTGAAAAAAAGCAAAGTAGAAGTTCAAGAAATCCCCTCCACCTTAATCCAAGTTTTTTGTTGAATCCGGCAGAGGTTCGCCTTATCAACCACTTTCAAAACTTTAAACCACCAACAAGACTACAACAACTCTCTAAAATACTGAAATAAGAACTTCTCATACAAAAAAGAAAAGAGAGTGAGAAAAGGTGCCAAGAAGAAGGCAAGAACAAACAAAAAGGGAAGTGTCAACTCTTTACTTTGGGATGAGATGAATGTGAGCAAGAAGGGGTATTTATAGGTGTTCATGAGCACAAGGGGGGAATATAGGGCAGCTAGGGAAGCTCACCACATTTGGGCATATTTTCAAACTCATAAGGGGATGGTTTGGGTGAGAAAGGCAAGTGTAATCATAGTTGGCAAGTGGGACCACTAAGGTTTTCAATCCAAGTGTGAACAAAATCTTTGAACCTTATTTGTTTCTTTGATGTGTGTAAACACAATTAAAGGTTTAGAATATAATCTAATCTCTCTTGTACATCCTCTATTAGTAGGGAAATATTCTAATATATTGTGATTCATAAAATCAAATAAGTTTCTAATATGGGCACATAAAAATAAAGCTTTAGAATGTTTCTTATTTCCCTTGAATTCTTTCTGTTTTTGGCTCCACATGTGAGCATGAGGTAAGTTTCTATTTTCTAATTTTTTTTAGGTAAAGGAATATTTCTATATCTTTAAATCAACCACTCTAATTAAACTTCGATCTTGGGTTTGTTACAAATGTGCCCACACACACACTTATGAGACATTTTATATATAACTTTAGTATACATTATCATTTATCTTGGAACATGGAATCATTCTTCACGACTTCTATAGGTGTGGGCACACTTAATCATTTACATGGCACATGAGATCATTCTTCATATTTTCAAATAATGGACACGTCCCATGGAGCTTAGGGTAGGGTAGGGTGCACATGATCATGGTGTTCCACCCATGTGACTTGTACATGTTAGGGGTGACCATGACTGCATGGGTTCACAAAAATCAAATAAAAATTAATATCTCCTTATTTACATAGAATTATGATTTACAAACTATAGTTTTGGAATCACATGAACCTAATGCAAATTTTAAGGTATAGTTTTGCCCAAGGTGATTTTCTATTAAAAACTTTCCTTATTTAAGACCCACTGAGGTCACTAAGCAAATGAAAATTTAAATCTTGGTCAATTGTTATGATTTTTGGATATATCATTTACTTTGTTAGTTCATGTCATTTCTTTTCGTTTTGATTCATTTTGATCCTGCGAAGTACCCTAAATGATAATTGTTTCTAATTTGGACCCCCTGAAGGGCATTTGGAAAATGAAAACCTTAACCCTGTCCAATTGTTCTAATTTTTTGATATGTTATCCCCTTAGATGGTTAATGTCATCTTACTTCATTTCAAGTTGTTTTGGGTCCCTAAGGGGCACTAAATGAGAGTTTTGGAACATGCCAAATTTAGCCCTGAATTGAGCCCGATTTCATTTTGCACCCAAATTTCACTAAATAAATGATAAATTTTATTTAATTGAGTGCAAAGAATTTAGGGTATTACAATCTTTCTTCTTTATAAAATGTATAGGAGCTCCCCAGGGTGATTCACTTAGCCTGATGAATCCTTTCCCCCTGAGCTCATCTAGTTGAGACCTCAACTCGATCAATTCTACTAGAGCCATTCTATACGGAGGTATGACAATGGGGTTGATCCAAGGTGAAGTTGTATCTTGAACTCTAACTCTCTAGCTGGTGGTAAATTGGGCAAGTTGTTAGGAAACATATCCTCACACTTACTAACCACTGCTAGATCTTAGATTCTCTTTAGTTTAATAAGGTTTTCTTTAGGGAGTTCCTCAAACTCATTATTCTGCCTTAAGTAGTTTAACATGGCTACGATTGGACTTCTCCATAGTCTCTACATATCTCCGTTGATTTTATAGGTCTCTCCCAAAGGTAGGGTTATGGTTATCTAGGCTTGGTACTAATCTAACCAATCCATCCCCAACATTACATCATAGCCATAGAAGGGTACATAGATCAATTATTAAGAGTTTATCCCCCAAATCTTAGGTCACAACTATACATTCTTTTTGAAATAACAGTGGTACCTATTGGTGTGGACACATTCAAAGTCAGGGATAGTGCTTTTGTCACAAGTTGTAACCTATCAGCTAATTCTTCAGAGATAAAAAACTTAAGACACACCCGAGTCAAACAACAATTTCACAGCAATATTAAACAATAGAAATGTACCTTCCACTGCAAGGATCTAGTCTTCTTTGGCCTCATAGCGAACATTCTGATTTGGTTCTATCCATGGCCCTGGTTATATCCCTAATTAGCATTTTGCTACTAATGCTTCCCCTGAGGATGATTGTTCTGTCCTCCTCTCCTGTGGCAGTTGTTGCTGAGGAGCTTGAACAAGTGTAGTTGGGCAATTCTAGGCAAGATGACCATTTTGTCTGCACACATAGCACAGTCCTTGCTTCCTGGCCTACTCCTTAGACTCGTCTTTGGTCTGCCCCTATTTCTGTGGTGTTTTCCCACCATTCTTGCTTTTTTTTTGAGATTCGTGATCTTTTTCATTCCCAAGTCTTTTGTTCCTTCCTCTCAACCTTTGTTCTAGGTGGAGTTCTTTTTCAAGGATCAAGGCTCATTCCATGCATGTTTGTATGTTCTTAGGCCCAAAGGCATGATTACTTGTTGGATCTTGATCTTGAGACTTTGTACAAAATGATTGGCCTTCATCCTTTCTTCCCTAATTAGCTCTGGCAGGAATTTGGCCAGTTCAATGAACTTTCTTTCATATTACACTACAGTCAGGTTTCTTTGATTTAGCCCGACAATATCTTCTTATAGCTTAATCAGTGTCGCTTTGGGAAATAATTTTTCATAAAAGATCTCTGTGAACTTTTCCTAGCTCATTTCTTCAACATTTGTGTTAGGGTCCATCCTCATCATACGCCACCAACTTCTGGCTGGTCCCTTGAAGTGATATGTGGTCAGTGCCATTTAACTTGACCCAATTACCTTCAACATATTCAAATGCTCCTCCATCTTTTGATACTAATGGTCCATCATGATACAGCCAGTTTTATCTTCAAAATGTGGAGGGTGGAGCTTTTGTGGCTCCATTAGTATCTTCATTTGCTTCTCATCATCCAGATCCTCCTTAGCCCTCTAACGTTTGAGATCTTGGGCCATAGGTGCTAGTTGCTGAATGTGGATGGGTTTAGGCACTGGCTGAAGTATTACTTGAGGGAGTATCTGGGATAGTGCCCTCATTAGTTGATCCATAACCCTCTGAGCAACTTCATTCATCATGTTCCCTATTTGGGCCTCCATGTCAGCAAGTATTTCCTGATCCCTTTTTGTCTCGTTAGAAGTGGTGGAGGGTAGCATATTTTCTTGTTCCTGCCATTATCTATAGATTTAACACCTTGTTAGGATTTTCCTTGTCAAACGTTTGTACAATCATGACTCTAAATTTATGTCTCTAGGTTCTTGATTTGTTCAGTAGCTTAACAATTTATGCTTTTAGGTTCTTTTTTGTTTTTGGGTGCAGGATTTTGTTTCATATGGCGTACATATAAAAAAAATCAAGCATGCTTTTCAAACAATCATACAATCAAGCAATTTCACACTAGCATAGCAAAATTTTAGGCTTCCATCTAAGTTTCCAAGTTCAAGTGTCCCATACCACTCTACCCCTTCCACTTAGACTTTCACTCAGAAAATTGCCACACCCAGACAATTTCACAAATGTCTCGATAACTAAGGTTTCCCGAGTCCCACTATGTCTGGCCCCCCAATACCGGCTAAGCATAGGGAAATAAATTCAGGCTTCCTCCACACCCTCGAATTCCTTTGCATCTCATAGTACATAGAAACTAGAGATGTAAAATCTTTTTGATTTCGTGTCCAAACCGAACAAAGATTTTATTTTCATACATTTTCAGTTTCTAACTTATGTCCTAAAGTTTTATGCTTTTGATCCACTGTGCCACCTATGTTCCTACTTAAGGTCTCTCCCCTAGATCCAAGGTTTCAATTTAGTTGAAACACAACCTCTGTCTAGTTAAGACACCACCTTATGCATCTTTTTTGACTTCTAGTTAGTTTCTTACCCTAAATTTTTACCTTCTAATTAATTTTAAAAGCTAAGGGTGTTCTTCAACTCAGACCACTCTAACAAGCTGATGGGACAACCTCCAGATCTGGCGGCAAAACCGAAGTCTGCTTAGCAATCGTGCTTTCTCAGGCTGGATAACCCACCTCCCTTTCAATGTTTAGCTTTACTGAGGACAAAACTTACCCATTATCAACTCAACTTGTAGTCTTTGTATCCAAACGAAACATTTTAAAACATACATTTCCTTTTTGAAAACACTTTCAAAATAAACGATAGGGCATTTGATATTCAAACTCAAAGTATTGGTCAAACCTAATTGAGTTTCTAATTCTAGTTGAGCAACTAATGCTTGACTTTTTACTTCCTAACCCAATACATCTACTGACTAAGCTCTAATACTGCATTTATAACATCCCAAACCCTCGAGATCTTATTTGGACTTAAACCCAAGGCAGGTTTGGGCTAATATTACTTTACAAGTACAAAACTTGACCTCTTATTCCTTTTATCTGACGTTTCATTGAGATTCAAGAGTACTTAACCTAAAATTGATACACAAAATTCAATAAGGCAGTTATAAAAGAGATGAAAGAAAAGTTTCTAAATCTTTATTGATTTTATAAAAGAGAGTACATAACTCAAAATTGACAAAATAAGTTAAATTCAGTGGAAGTCTTACATTATAGATATTCAAAATTTGGGCTACATGCACTTACATTCAAATATAAAAACTTTTTAAAAATTAAAACCTATCTAATATCTAAGTCTTCATGTGATTCAAATCCATTAAAAAATAAACGGGAAAGGTGAGCACATAGCCTAGTAGATCTTTTTCAAACAACCAAATTACTAGTTTAGGCTAATAACACTTTCAAATTCAAACACTTGTAAAACATTATGCATTTCAAACATTACTTTATTTATAGTTGTAAATTAGACTAAAAGCATTTCAAGGCCCTTGATGTTTTTATCAAAATACCTCCTTGGAGTCAAATGACATTACTTTTGCCATATTCATTGGACTTAGGGTCTCACCCCATATTCCAAGTATTTTGGACTTGAACCATGTGAACTAATTACAAAAAAAAAGTGTAATACCCTAAAAACTTTGTATTCAATTAAATGAAATTTAAGATCAATTCAGTGAAATTAGGTGCAAAATAAAACCAGCCTTATTTCAGGGCTAAATTTGGCAGGTTTTTGAAAGTCTCATTTGGTGACCATTAGGGACCCAAAACAATTTGAAATGAAGTATGGTGACGTAAACCAACTAATGGGATAACATATCCAAAAATTAGAACAATTAGTCGAGGTTAAGGTTTTCATTTGCCAAATGTTGTTCAGGGAGTCCAAACTAGAAATAACTGTCATTTAGGGTACTTCAAGGGATCGAAATGACCCGAAACAAAATGGAATAACATGAACTAACTCAATGAATGACATATTCAAAATTTAGAACAATTGGTTGAGCTTAAGGTTTTCATTTGCCAAACGCCCTTCAAGAGGTCCAAATTAGAAAGAATTGTTATTTAGGATACTTTGGGGGATCGAAATGACTCAAAATGAAATAGAATGACATGAACTAACAAAATAAATGATATACTCAAAAATCAGAACAATTGTCCAAGATTTGGATTTTCATTGCCTAATGACCTTAGTGGGTCTTACATAAGGAAAGTTTTTGATGAAAAATCACTTGGGGCCAAACCATATCTTAAAATAAACATTAGGTTCACATGATTCCAAAACTATAGGGTATAAATTATAGTTATATGTAAATAAGAAGATATTAATTTCTATTTGATTTTTGTGAACCTATGAAATCATGGCCACCCCCACTTGATTGTGTACACCCACACCCACTTAAGCCAAAATCGGCCCAACCACATACATGTGTGTGTGCACGCATGTGAGTAACCCTATTTAGATAGTTTCTTGGAACCGCGATAAGCATCTTTGACTCTTATATGGTGTCCCCTCAAATTTGATATTGTACACCCATGCTTTGTGTCCAAGAAATAATAAAATGGGAAAGTATTCCTTGTGTGTTTGTGTGATGAGCAAGCAAGGAAACTGTAACACCCCAACCCCCATGTTTCTTTGATTTGAGTGTTGGACCTAACCACCGTTCTATTTGACAGTGGACTTAACCAATATGCGGGTTGGGTCCATGTTACTTTACAAGTGACACACACTTGACATTCCATTTTT
>JAJIYU010015378.1:0-12701 GCA_030144865.1 Tinospora cordifolia
TGCTCAAAAGGAGCTTTGCAAGAGGGTGTAATTTATAAACCATATACTTTTAATTTTCATGCACGATTATATATTAGGAATGTTAGTTTAGGATTAAATACTAATTTTATTAATGTTTTGTATAGCATATAGTTGCGACGTAATAGAGTGTACATTTATTGACAATGAATACATGTTGCATATCATAGATTATTTAATGCATCTTATGGTACGAGTGATAAAGGTTGCCCATGCATGTGCATAACACATGAAAATTTAGAATTTAGATAGCTGAAAAATAGTGTTAAATCCATATTAAAATGTAATATTACATGTTTAAGATACATGAATGAGATGTAAATCAAACACACACACATATATTGCATAAAAATTGTGATATTTAATATGATTAGGAAAATTTTAGAAAATATTCATTTTGTGGAATTAAAAACTAGTAGCCAAATATGATCAAAACCATATGAAAATATAATTATAAAAATATTCTTAGGTCATGGCCATAGGGTTAAATTGTACTATTTGTAAATTCTAGTCTAAAATATAAAAAACAATCAGCATATAAAGTTATTTAAATGCAAAAATCAGATTTTCAAGTTGCTAAAAATTAAATTAAAATAATAAAATTGTTATATGAAATATTAATGCACATAAAATGATAATTTGTGTGCCTAGAATAGGCGTTAAGCATTAATTTAATGCAATATATAAATGATATTTTAGGCTAAATTTTTAGGAATTAAAATAAATGTATAATGGCCAATAAAAATTATAAATAATGATTTATTGTGACTAGAAAACAAGTTAATCAAGTCCAAGGCACAAAATAAGGTAACAATGCATGAGAAATAGTGGCAAAAGGCATTGGTGGCAATCGTTAAGGCTCTAGTAGGGCCAGTATTTACTGAAAAAGTGATTGTTGAGATCACTTGACAAGTAGCAGAGCTAGTCATGGAGCACTACAATAGGCACAAACTCCACCTCCCGTACCACTACAACCTCAACCTTAGTTTCTACAAGCCCCATTACTAAATTGTTCAATCAAAATAACATAGGTTTTACCCAAGGATAAGGAAAAGAAGAAATTATTGAAGGAACTGTAGAAGCTTAATCATTGCAAGTTTGAAGGCGGACCAGATCACATGGCTACAGATGTTTGGATTTTAGAGATAAATCAGCATTTGAATTCTTTGGGGCTAATAGGCTCGAGGAAAGATTCATTGGCAGTCCATCAATTGTCATTGATGTTTAGGGAGGATCCTAACATCAGTGGTCATTGATGATTAAGGTTATGTTCTATGATAAGTTCTTCTATCTAGTTATTATTAGATAATTGTAGTAAGAGTTTGTATGTCTAACACAAAGATCTACGATTATGGTCAAGTACAAGGTCAAGTTTACTAAGTTGTCATGGTTTACAGGAAAAGACATACAAATTTGTTGAAGGTCTACTTGTTCATGTTAGGAAGCTTATACTAATAATGGGTTTGAACCCTTTTAAAGAGATATTCACAAAGTCTTTGTTAATTGAGAGAGAATAGAACTTCGAGTAGAATTGAGAAACTACAATAGGCAGCCATTGTCTAATCTAGCAAAAGGTGGTTCTCAAAAGAAATATAATAGAAATGATGACAATATAGCACCACATAATCAATTGCACAATAGGAACATGCCACATGGAGCTAGGCCTTAGTAGTTCTAGCAGAGATAGTCATATCAACAGGCATGATAGAAGCGTGCCAGGGTGGAACAAATTAAGCAAGTCAAAAGACAAACACTATGTTTTCATTGTAATTAGAAGGACACTTAACCAGGAATTGTCCCATCATAGCCCTAGCTCCCAAGTACAAGCAAAACAACCAGGGACGAGGACAAAATTGTCATCCCTTGAGCAGTAGGCCCAACAGAATTGGAACCAAAATTAGGGACAAAACCAAAATCAGGGTTATGAGTAGAACCAAGCCAAATAATATGCTATTGTTGACATTCAAACTAACTGCACTCCTATAATGGAAGGTACAATTCTTTTATTTAATAATGTTGTGAAAATATCATTTGACTTGGATGTTGCCAAATCTTTCACCGTCGAACAGTTAATGGATAAGTTACAACTTGTAACAAACACCCTACTTATAAGATTACGTATATCTACATATGTAGGAACTAGAATAACCTAAAAGAAACTTTGTAACTGTGACCTTATATTTAGAGAGAAGCAAATTCCAGCTGATCTCTGTGTTCTAATTTTATGCGTATAATGTAACATTGGAGATGGATTACTCAACAAAATATTGGGCATCGATCAATTATCAAAGATAGAGGGTGACTATAACATTACCCTCAAGAAAAACCTTTAGGATATATTATGATATGCAAAGAAAACCAAGAAGCCTTATGTCAACAATGCCAAGCTACTTTAGTCAGAGTCAAGACATTAAGAAATTATTGGAAAAGGACACTGAATAATAGAAGGGGATTCATGAGATAATAGTGGTTCAAGAGTATTAAGATGTACTCTCAAATGATCTACCACGACTACCACTACATAGAAAAGTAGAGTTTAAGATTGAGGTGTACCTAGGGACTGATCCAATAGTCATTCCTCCCTACAAGATTGCAATGGTAGAGCTGACAGAGTTAAAGACTCAACTTGATGAGCTCCAAGAGAAAGGGTTCATCAGATTGAATGAATCACCATTTAAAGCTCTATTACTGTTTGTGAAAAAGAAAGATGGATTAATGAGGTTGTATGTCTTCTCTCAAAAACTAAACCAAGCCATAGTAAAAAATAGGTATCCCTTATCCATAATAGATGGCAAGTTTGATCAATTACAAGGAGCCACACATTTCTTCAAGATTGATTTGAGGTTAGATTACCATTAGTTGACAATATGAGAGTCTGACATACATCAAACAACAATCAAAACTCGATATGGGCACTTCAAGTTTATAATAACACCATTTGGTTTAACTAATGTAGTAATGGCATTCGTGGACCTAACAAATAGAGTCTTCAGACTGCATCTAGATCAATTCATAATGTATTTATCAACAATATATTATTGTACTGCAAGTCAAAGGCAAAACATGTAGACCATACGATAATCATATTAAAAACATTTAGGAGAAATGAATTTTACACAAAATTTAACAAATGAAAAAGATCAAATTCCTTGGTAATGTTGTATTAGTAAAGGGTATATTAGTAGGTCCTAATCAGGTAAAAGTAGTTACCAGTTGGCAGCAACCTAAGACAGTAATTGAGACTAGAAGTTTCATAGTGATATCACAGATTTACCCAAAACTTTTAAAGGTTAGCAAAACCTATAACAAAGCTAACCAAAAAAAAAGAGTCAAGTTCATTTGGGATGACAAAGGCAAAGTCGCATTTCAAGAGTTGAAGAAAAGGATAGCGTCAACCCCTATACTAGTTACCCTTACCTATTGTATAAGATATGTTTCATATATAGATGCATCAAGGAATGGATTAGGAACAATCTTGGCACAAGATGGAAAGGTCATTGCATATGTTTCGTAACAACTAAAGATTTAAGAACAAAATTATCCAACACATTACTTGAAACTCATTGCAATTGTATTTGCACTAAAGATCTGAAAACACTATCTTTACAGAGAGAGCTTTGACTTGTTCTTAGACCACGTGAGTCTGAAGTATATTTACATTCGAAAGGAGTTAAATCTCAAACAATGTAGATGAATGAACCTCCTAAAGAAATGTGACTCCTAATTGCATTACCATCTAGGAAAAACTAATATAATAGTCGATGCTTTTAATAAGAAGTTTAGTAGAAAGGGTGAGGAAAAATAACCAACGTATTAACTCATTGAAAATCATAATATGGGCATGACTTTATATGGTAAGTAAGTATACCTACAACTTATGACATGGCAGCCAGATATCTTACATGAAATTAGAGATGAGCAAAAACAAGATAAGTGGATCACAAAACTTATTGATGAGATTAAACAAGGCAAACATACCAATTTTAGGATTGATGTTGAGGGTATTTTGAGATTCGGTGATCAAGTCTGTGCTCCTAATAGTGGACAAAGTGAAGAGACTATGCTAGACACATCAAACTAAGTACGCTCTGCATCTCAGGGTGATAAGACGTACCAAAACCTTCAAAAATGAATGATTGAGATTCCATGAAATTTATCATGTATACATTCATGAATTAGTGTATCTTGATCACACCATGTTTTAAATTCATTAGGAAAAGATTAATAAAGAACATAACCACATACCAGGGTGATGACCAGTTATTAGGTGTCATCGTGGGGGTCTCTAACCCAAACTTGACTTTTACCAATTATTTGATTCTTGAGATCAATACTATTATAACGATATTGATATTGATGAGATGGAATAAAGAGTCACAGATGATCTTACTCCATAAATAGGATCTTGAAGAGGTAACCGGCCTTAGGGTGCTACCTCTGGATAATATCTTGGACCATAGCGTTGACTTCAAGGAGGAATCCTTTTGGTCTTAATGGAAACATAAAATAATTTGGTGTTTGAAATACCTAACGTTTGAAAGTGTATGACATGTCTGTTTATTTGTTTGAAATAATGTTTTGAATATTTGGATTGATCTACTAAGCTATTTGAGCTCATCCCACTCCTAACATTTTAAGTTAACAATGACATGGAGCAGTTGGGGAAATCATTATAGCTAGAGTTTAATCCAATAATCATTTCAATTATATCAGGCATGTTGGCCCTATGGACTTTTAGTTGCTTTAACTTTGTATGTTGAATAATTAGAGCCCATGGGGCCCAAACAATATTTAATATTGATGAAATATTAGAAGATTAATTTAATGTTGGTTGTATTTGGTACTTTAAAATTAAATGATACCATATTTGATTGTCATAAGTTTAATTCTATCTGTTGATATCATATTTATTTATGAGATTGTGACACAAGTACTAGAAGGAAAATTAGTAATGTCCTATCTCTTAAGTTATCTTGATGAGCTATGTGTGCATGATGAACATATAGTTAATATGCCATTTTTATTTAAGGATGTATTAATTGATCATGTTGCTTTTAATGATAAAAAAGTGTAATATTGACATTTCTACCCTCAAAAAGGTCATTGGGAGGTATGGGTGTTACAATAAAGATGAGAACAAGTTGTAAATTTTCTTTGTCTTTGTTGTAGAGAGCCTCTCTTTATTTATAGAATAACGAAGTAAATTACAACTATTGATTTGTTTTATTGTTGTCTTAATCTCATTGAGAGTTTGCATAACATAGCACATGGCTCCAATAGTTTTTGGAGAGGTGCTAATGTCGTGGATAACATAAGTCTTTCCAAAGATTAGATAATGATTCATTCTCATATCCCCCTCAAACAAATGGCAGAGTTCAACTAGCTCGAGTTCATCCCAAAAAAAGTGAAGCGAGAATGAGATAAGGCTTTAGTCATGTAGTTCACATCTAATTTGATCCCGTATCATGATGTATTGAATATTAAGATTGTCATGCATAACTTTGTCTCAAAAGAAGTGGACATTTAGTTTGATCTGCTTAGTATGAGAGTGGAACACTATGTTTGGTACAAGTGTGTTGCACCCACATTTTCACACCATAAAATAAGGTAAGCAAGTAGATTGAAGTGTAGTTCACACAACAAAGATTTTATTCGTGAAACTTCCACATTAGTGTTGGCTAGTGCTCGATAGTCTAGTTTTTGTGCTAGAGTGAGCAACGAATTACTTTTTAAATTGCCATGAGATAAGTGTGGATCTAAAATAAACACTATAACTAGCTATGGAATTGCGACTGTTGGGAGAGGATGCCTAGATGACATCCTAGAAGTGTGTGAGGAACATATTTGGGCAAGGTTTAATATGTAGAGACAATGACAAGGTACATTTGATGTAGCATAGCACAAGTTTAATGGCTTGCCAATGTAGCATGGTGGGTTGCTGTTGATATTGGCTTAGTTTGTTAACAATGTATGCAATGTCCAGGTGAGTATGAATCCTTTACAAGCCACTAAAAAAACTATGATATAAAGTGGCATCCAATATTAAAGGACCATTATCAACATGCAAATGTTTGTCTTCAACTACATGAGTGCAATAGGTTTTGCAAAGGACATACAAGCCCATTCAAGTAGAGACTCAACATATTTAGCTTAAAGAAAATGCCATGTTGATCTTGTTGGGCTTCGATCCCAGGAAACAAGTTGAGGTCACCTAGGCCTTTTAGAGCAAAGGTAGATAGTATTTTGGCAATTACTTGAATAATCTGATTTGTTACCCCTGATGATGATATTGTCAACATATAGAAGGAGACAAATGATATGGTTGTCTAACTTGAAGAATAATAGAAATTAGTTTTGTTAAGAATTGGTGAAATTCCATCTTAAAAATGTGGTTAGAAAATGTTCAAACCATGCTCGAGGAGATTGCCAAAGACCATGTAAGGTCCAATATAATTGGCACATGTAATGAGTTTGTTGAGTCAACAAAACCTTATGTTTGTATTGTAAACGCAACTTTAGTGAGAATGCATTTTGTGAAGGTGTTATTAATGTTCAATTGGCGAATGAGACAATTGAAGGATACCACCAAGGTGAGAATAATGAAATTGGTTGATGCCTTGATGATAAGGCTATAAGTTTACGATAAATCAATATTGAGACATTTTTGTAGATGGGTATGGTGGCTCTCCTTTGATGCATAGTTGTGCTTAGCCCCTCATGTGCCTATGCTCACATGCTTGGAGAAGTTGGAGAAGCATTTATTGTGGTTGTTGAAAGTTGTTGTTCATTGGCTACTCAAGATGATGGTAAAGAGGGTGCAAACATGGCCACAGAGCCATGCTCATGTTGATGGGATTTTAGGCATTGTAGCACACTACTATTATGATGCAACACACTACTATTATGATGCGATGCGCTACATTTTTCTTCCTTTTTTAATCTTCTTAGAGTCTAGAACATTTTCACACAATGCTCGTAGCCTAATGTTACTGTTTTGACCTTGACATAATTTTTTAAAGTTTCGTGATTCACATGTTAATATGGTTAACTTGATTTGTTTCGATAGTGGTTGGCCAGTGTTTAGCATGATTGATCCTGAGTTAGTTAGGATGATTTTACGACTAATTAAGAGTTGAAATTTTGGGTATTACAATATCATCTCAGCATTGACACATGAAATACATTATGGATTGTAGATATTCTGTTTGGTAAATATAGCATCCAGGCACATTCATCAATCCTTATGATCGAACCTTTTGATCCCTTTCTAAGGATTTACCCTTAAGAATACACTAGCACTAATTTAGAACTCAAGCAGTCTCCTTTTCTTATCGTTAGAGCTTTCTGGCTTACTTTGTGTTTTGTCTTGTCTCGTCTAAACCTGTTTGATATAATTCTTTAATTTCCTCTACTAGATCTAGTCCTATTAGAACATGGTCTTCAATTTTGACCAAGTATGATGGGGATCCGCATGGTCTACTCAGAAAGCTTCATAATGAGCATTTGTATACTCGCCTCATAATTATTATTATAGAAGAATTATGCTAGATGCAATTACTTGCTCCAATTGCCATTGAAATCAGTGACACACACCCTCAACATATCTTCTAATGTCTTAGTAATTGTCTCATAATGTCCATTGGTTTAAAAGTGAAAAGCCATGCTCACGGGTTGACATAGCTTGTGTGGCTAGACATAAATCTCAAGAGGGGAGAAAGATTGATTATGTGACAGTGATGAGTATTCACAAGACTTCGACTGATACCAGAGTCAGTGCACAAATGAGAGCCCAGTCGGTTCTGCTTACTAAGATCATAGAGGTGTAGCCTCGTGACATTGATTATGTGATGTATTGGGAATAGGCAGATGACACTTCTCATGTGGAATGCTCGATTGACCGTGATGGTGCACTGAGGTTCAGGGGATGATTGTAGGTACCATATGACCCTCACCTGAGACAGGGAATGCTAGTAGAGCTACACCGCTCGAGGTATACAGTTCATCCAGGCGCCAATAAGATGTACCCTGATGCTCAACTAACTTATTGGTGGTTGGGGATGAAACAAGATATTGTGGCCTTCGTGTAGAGATGTGACACGTGCTAAAAGGTTAAGGCTAAGCACCAAAGACCCAGTGGTTTACTACAACCCTTCACTATTCCTAAGTTAAAATGGGAACACATTACTATGGATTTTGTGATGGGATTACCCCGAACTCAGTAGAGACATGATACTATTTGAGTTATTGTGATGGGATTACCCCGAACAGACTGACTAAGTTTGCCCATTTCCTCCCAATTCATACCAGAGATTTGGTCGAGAGGTTGAGTTAATTGTATATCCACGAGATCGTAAGATTATATGGGGTCCCACTATCCATTATGTCTAACAGAGATGTTCGATTTACGTCCCAATTTTGGTAGAGCTTGCAAAGTCAATTCAGGACTAAAGCAAACTTTAGTGCAGCCTTCCATCCACAAACTGATGATCAGTTTGAGAGAGTGATCCAAATTTTGGAAGATATGCTCCGTGCATGTGTCCTTGATTTTAGTGGTAGCTGGGAGGATCATTTTGCATTGTGTGAGTTCACATATAATAACAGCTACCAGGCGAGTATTGACATGGCACCATTTGAGGCATTATACGGTTTACCTTGCCAATCGCCAACTAGTTGGGCCGAGGTTGGTACATGGTAGTTTTGGGCCTTACTTTTTTTTTAGGAGCAAACTGAAATAATCCAACAAATCTATCAGAACATAAAGGTAGCTCAAGATCGACAGAAGAGTTATGCAGATAACCGAAGGAAGATCCTTGAGTTTGACATTGGTGGTCATGTACTACTTCGGACTTCTCCTCGGAAGGGGCAAACTCATTTTGGTATTTTAGGAAAACTCACTCCGAGATATATTGGACCTTTCGATATCCTCGAGAAGATAGGTCCTGTTGTTTACTGATTGGCATTACCACCTCAGCTAGCGAGAGTACACAATGTATTTTGTGTGTCGATGTTGAGGAAGTACTACCCCGACCCCTCACACGTATTAAACTGGAGACATGATGATTTGCGAGAGGGTTGTACCTATGATGAGGCTCTAGTAGCTATTATATGAAGTAACCGCGCAACAAGGAGATCTGATGGTATGTGTACGTTGGCAGTTTCATGGTACCAAACAGGACACCTGGGAGCGAGAGAGGACTGCATCGCGAGTCACTTTTCTAAAATTATGAGAGTCGTTTCTTAATCTTTTATTATTGTAGTAAATTTCAAGGACGAAATTTGTTTTAAAGAGAGGAGACTATAACGACCCGAATTTTTGGACATCAAGTCGACGGGTTCCATATGTATTTTCATGAATCAATTAATGAATTAGAAATAAAAATAAATGATTTTATGAGAATTGTATGATTTAATGTGTGTATTAAATGGTAATTCGTGCTTTTCAACAATGATATTAATTAATGTGGGTATTAAATAAAAAATAAAATAAATAAATAATGATAATAATTATTTAATGAGAGCTTATTAGATGATGGAGAAAAAAATAAATGAATTAATTCTTGCATGTTCATATAAAGGCACCTACATGCATATATATATATATATATATAAGATGATGATGTGAGTGGGTTGGAAAAAAATTAATTAATTAGAAAAAGAGATGATTATCTTGATGAGCCACAGGTAATGGAAAAATAAATAAACGATAATTGGTATGAAGTGTTAAGAAAGAGAAAGAAAAAAATAAGAAGAAAAAAGATAAGAAAAAGGGAAGAAAATAAGAAAAGGGAAGTGTTCATTCTCAAGTATATGATAATTTGGGTAATTTACTTTTATTTCTTTTGCAATTCAAAATTTTTATAAAAATTATAAATTACAATTTTTATAATATAGTTTTCAATAAAGTATTAGTTTGTTGTGCAACCCAAAACTAGTATCTATTTTTCTTAAGAATGAAATTACACAATATATATCTTTGTGTTCAAATTAACGAGTGAAATATAGATATATACATTATTTGTACCCTTATAGATCCTAAAAATTTATATGGTAGTTAGAAGTCAACACATAAGGTGTATACCCATTAACGCTTGAATTTGAGTTGGCGAGTACTGAAATGTCCAGAATAAAATTTTGAACTCAATGATATTGAAATTAAGATTTTTGGAGGTCAATTGATAGATTAAATTCACATTTATGCAATTTGTTGATTAATTAATAAATATAAAAATATATATACATGGTAAAATAATGTTAAATAATAGAAAAAATGTTATATAATATTATATAATATTATGAAATACCTATTGAGAAAAATGTATAAAATAGGAAATAAATAAAATTTTCATATTTACTGTATTGAACCGCCAAATTTATTAAAATGGCTAGTTATTGTGTACCAAAAGTGGGACACAAATAGACAATACAGGTTTTTGGTATTTTAATAAATTTGGCACTTCAATACAGCAAATATGAAAATTTTATTTATTTCCTATTTTACACATTTTTCTCAATAAGTAGACAATACAGGTTTTTGGTATTTTGGGTCAATATTAAGGGCTTATTGTCACAAATTGACCTTGTTGATCATGTTGACCTTGTGGATCATACACGTCGGCAAGTATTAAGTCTGATTAGAATTGATTGTACTGACCAAAGTTGACTAAATACATAATTAGAGTACAATTGACAAACTCAATCCTTTGATTGACCAATGACCATAAAGTTAGATTTGAGCCAAGTTTTTTGTAAATATTAAGAAACCACGTTGACCACGCAGGATCAAGCATCAGCAGGACGTGACCAGTCACTAGAGGAGCACTGAGAACTGAACATCCTTGTGAGTAGTATTTTCTACTTTATCACTTTACTTATTATTTTGTCATAAATGAAATGTTATTATACATTAAAATGCATTTGCAATCTTTAAATGAGTTTTGAATGAAAAAAATGTGCACCAAATCTCGAGGTTCGAAATATGGGTTAGATTATTGGATGTAGTAAAGCATTGATGACTAGTAGTCGTCGTACCTGAAGGTACATTCTGGGCAGGTCTATCAATCGGGCTCCCCTATAGAGGATCCAAGGTCGTCATATATGAGGTATGAGCTGGCGAATCCTTATGATATGATATGAGAATTCGCCTAATCGTCGAATACACCCGCTCGAGTAGATTTATTATTGCCTTATAGGCTATTGAGAGCTTCGGCATATGTTTTCAGCATTAAAACCATTTTCAGATTGGAAGGTGCACTACTGCATTATGAATTTAGCATTCATTAACTATTGCACTCATTTGCATTATTATTATTGTGCATATATACATGACATTATTTTTTTTGAATTCTTGTTCTAAGTTATAGATTAGGCTACATTACTCACTGAGCCACTGTGGACAAAATCGGCTCATTATTCTAGTATTTTAGGTTCTTTTTCTGCGGATAAAGGGAAGAAGGTGGCCATTGCGTACAGCGCAACACGTTTATTTTGGTAGGTTTCCTCATGCAGTTTACTATTTTGAGAGTTAGTATAATGTATAAGAAGTGAGAAAAGCATTGTAGATATTCTGACTATTACATTTCCGCTACTGCTACATTTAGGAGACTATATATATATATATATGACTTTTGTTTAACTTTAAAAAAAATCTACTATAATTATTTGTTCTAGTTGCTTTCGTCTCTCTTATAATTACTTTGATAGTGTTGTGTATGGTGTTGTGAAGAGGCTTAACAGTGTTTTAGCTAGCTCAGTTTGGAAGGGGGTTTGTCATAATACTGTGTCGATCAGTTTGTCCTTCTCCCTAGTGAAGGGGTTCCGACAACACTGCTTCTGAATTTATCTAAGATGTTGACCTAGTTTAGATCAACATTTACTTTTAGTAAACTTAATTTTTTATCATGAAATATATTTCATTGTCATTATTTTCAATGCACTCATTGTTTTTACTTTCAGTATATTATGTACACTATTGCCCTAATTTATTTGTGAAATCAACAAAAAAATATTATTTTTCATTCACAAATCGTAGCTGAATTATTTGGCCACTCCATTTTTAGATTAATTCTTGAGATATTAACTTAATGATATCATTCGTATACGCATGATTATCAACTTTTCTTTATTAATGGCACAAAATCCTTATTTTATGTGTCTTTATAATCTTAATAGTGATTATTTTATTTTCTTAATATTTTACTTCATTTTTCAGCACCTTTGATTTTTGGTTTTCCATTACTAAATATTTTATTTTCTGATTTTTCATCAATTCTATTATTTTCATCAATTTTACTATTTTTACAATTAACTTCGTTTATTTTTCAATTGTGTTCATAACTCATTAATATTAATTATTTTCACCTGTTTAGATGATTTGATATTAATTTAGTTGCTGATTTTTATTTTCTTTTAATTTTGTCAATTTTCTGATTTTTCTTTCAATTTAATTTATTTCACCCAATTTATCATATTTTACACACTCTTATGCATATATTAATTATTTCGTTTAATCCTATAATTATATATTTATTTTTATTATAACCTCTAATTTTAACTTCATTTCCAGCCACGAAAGATTTTAAAAAATTTCCTCAAATAATTATTTTTATCATAATTATCTATTTTATCATCTTTATACTATGTTCTCTTTCTTTCGTTATATAATTCTTAATATGTATGTATACATA
>JAJIYU010015379.1:0-12701 GCA_030144865.1 Tinospora cordifolia
CGAGAAATTGACAATATTATATATTTAGCCACGTTTGACCATAGCCAGAAGAGCCATGTTTGGATGTCTCCAACTAATAGACATTTTTAACTGAATAATTGAATTTATGATCAAAGTGTTAGCATAATTTTTTATAAACTTTTTTTTATCAAAAGAATTGTATTTGCTTGGTGGAGATATCTTTTTAAATTTATAATTTTGCGATTCATCGGCAACTTTAAAATTGCCAATGTTAAATTATCTTTTTAAATTTATTTAAGTTTATTATGAGAATGCATACTTGGAAAGAAAAGGTCGAGCCTGATACAGACATCCTCTGCTCAATATTCTTGCAAGGTCGCTTTTCTAATCTCAGAAGCTCGTCCTTGACAACGCCACCCAACTTTCTAAGATTTTTTTTTCTTTGAATATATAATGTTATTTTCATAATATCCTGTTCGTCCTATTTTTAAGTATGTACGTATATTTTTGTGTATATTTCTTATTTCTTAAACTAGTTTTATGTAACATATAATAATCTATTTATATAAAATTATTTAGGAATAATATTAAAAATCGGACTACAAGACAAAATTTTATATTTATATATGTTAGGATACATGAAATGGATAAGAAAAATACACATAGACACGTTATATATTTCAAAATTGAATAAAATAGAATAAATTTAAAAAATCAGAAAAAAAAAGATATTTTCGACTAAAAAAATCGGCACCTAAAATAATTAAAAAATCAGTTTAAACTATAATAGTATTTTGTATTTATAGGTTATGGTCTTATTGTTGATAAATAAAGCCATTAAGACATTAAAATGTGTTATTAGAAAAAAAAACCAATTAGATTTTGCCAAAAATTAAAAATTAAAAATATTTATAATTTGTTGGAAATTGAAGTAAAATAAAATTTATATAAAAATATTAATACACATAGAATAAGAATTCCATGTATTTATAATAATTATTAGAACTAATTATCATGCAAAATAGGCATAATGTTTTTAATTAATTTTTAGGATTTAAATTAATTATAGAATGGCCAGAAAAAATAGTTTAGATGATTTTTGTAAATAAAACATAAAATTGGCCCAAGTCCACAGTAAAACTCAGGGCAACAGTGCAATATTATAACAATAATGCCCTATTATACTAAAATTTAAACAAATTATTAAATTAGAAAAATTAAAGTTTTAAAACATTAAAATTATCGTATATTGTAAAGACAATATTTTTTTTTATTTAGATCAATATTTAGGTAAATCCAAAAGACAAGGATCGGGGTGCATGGGACATTTGGACAGGTGGAGCCGAAATAGCAATGACACATAATCATACTCCAACTGTAATCGATTTAAACCAATTGCTTAAAATGCAAGAGTTGCAGGAAGAAGAGTTGTTGCCCTAACTTTACCAAGAGCTTCCTATACGAACTAGTAGCAGATAGCTAACTTGTTGATAGAGATGATGTTGCCTATAAGTCTAGAAAAGCTAATGCTGAGAGGTATTATAGATTATGCTTTTAGACACTTTAAAAAGATTTGCAAAGCATATGTCAGAGACGATTGTTGAGATGTCTAACAAAGATCTAATTGATAAAGATAATTGTTGAGAGATTGTTGAATATGAAGATGAACTTGTTAAAAATCTAATAAACTAAAATAACAAATAACTGATGACAAGAATGCAAATTTATAATATTAAGAAAAGGAAAATAAATCAGAATCGGAACAAAATCTTACAAATTTTTGTAATGTCCTAAGACAGAATTGACCCATTCACGCACGCTTGCAGACTATGGGATCTGTCACTCAGGATACGACTGTTTTTCAAATCAAATCACAACACTTGATCTTGATTTCTAGCAAACTAGCATAGCAAATTTATGAAATTTTTTTATATCTCAAAAACGGAAAAAAAAAATATATACTTGTCAAATAAACTCTTATTTATAAAAGATAAAAAGGTGCAATTTGAAAAAACATGAATTTTCAGACAACCACTAATTGATTTTTAGCCGTCCAAAATTGCATTAAGACAATTAATAGCAATTCGAAATTAAATAAACATTTTAATTCAAAATTATATTTTTAATTATAAACTCTTTGATTCATATATATATTTTTAATTATCCATAGGTATGGGCCAATCTTTGGGCCCACTATATTTATTTCTTCTATTCATTATATATCAGGTCAAGTGTCGTGTAGACTTGAACGTACTTTAGTGACATCATATCGGATTTACTTGATAACGCAGTAGATAATCAAAACAACACAATTCAAATATAATATCTCTCTTATTATTCCAATTTATACGATTTTATTCATTTTGGTCCTAAACAAGTCCTTGGTTCACGATAGCTTTAGAAAACTAAGCCATTTTTCATTTTCATAAATACGACCCCACATTACTATCATATAGGAACATTAATTTATCTTATATTAATGTCATTAAATGATTTTAGCATAACCTATCCATCATACACCACATACTAGTTGTGGAATGAGTCATAATGTGTGTTTAACTTATTGAGTTTCACTAAACTAGTATGCGTATTGAACCAATACCATGAGATCTCCAATCAAATATTCACCCAATGTCACTCATTGTATTGGCTTTAAACCCATTCCAATAGATTTGAACTTAGTAGGTAATCTTTTAGTTAAAGGATCAACAATATTTTCCTTTGATTTTATGTATTGTAAGGAAATTATTTCACTAGAGAGCAATTGTTTAATTGTACCATGTCTGCGCCTTACATGCCTTGATATGCCATTATATACATTGCTTTTGGCTCTTGTTTGAGCTGTCGTACTATCACAATGTATGCAAATTGTCATTATAGGTTTAGGCCATACTAGAATATCTTCTAAGAAATTTCTTAGCCATTCTGCTTCTTCAGCAACTTTATCTAGTGCAATAAACTCTGACTCCATTGTTGAGCGAGTTATACAAGTTTGTTTAGAAGACTTCCAAGAGAATGTTGTTCCATCTAATGTAAAAATATATCCACTAGTGGATTTGGTTTCTGTGTTATCAGAAATCCAATTTGCATTGCTATATCCCTCTAATCAAAACGTTCCAATGATCATGTCCTGTACTGCTAGTATATCTACTTAACCGACTTACTAAATAAGCAATATTAGGTATAATACAATTCATTAAATAAATTAAACTTCCAATCACTTGGGAATATTTCAATTGAGAAATTGCATCTCCTGTAGTTTTCTTTAATTTACAATTTTCATCAAACAGAGTCACAACAAGTTTACGATCATATTGGTTAAGCCTTTTCAATATTTTCTCCACATAGTGTGATTGAGAGAGTATGTATCCATTTATATTTCGTTTGTTTTGAATCCCAAGGATAACATCAGCTCTACCTAAGTCTTTCATATCAAAATTTGATTGTAACATTATTTTTGTAGAGTTTATAAGATCTTGTTGCTTACTTTATGTGCACACTTTTAAATAGATAAAGAGATGTAAAAATGCATTCTTTAGATGATGAATTAATAATATGCAACATAAATAAACCCTAGACATAAAATAAATAATGCAACAAATTATAAGTATAACTAGAAAAAATAGTGTAATATATTCAACAAGTAATAAACTTGGGGAGGCCCAAGGTCGAACCACAAAGATTGGGATAAATTTCTAAAATTAAGGCTTGCTACATATAATAAAATAAGAAAAATGAGAATGCGATAAAATAATGATAATATTTTGATAATATATGAATAACAATAAGATGGAAGAGTTAGAGCATTAGAGTAGGCCCAATCCTTTCATCTCTTAGTTCTTCTTGAGTAAAATAATTAGGGATAGAAATAACTAAAGAGTTTTTCTATCCACAATAATGAAGCTTTAAGCCCAAATGTATTAAAAAGTAATGTTCTCCCAAAAGAGGTATTTATAATAAAAATCAAAGTAGAATTAAATTTCTAATATGTGTGAATGAAAAATGTGAATTCTAAACATGAGAAATACAAGATATGACACATTAAAGAAAACTACAAAAATGTCACACTAAGATAGAAATGAAATACCTCAATCTTTCATTAGATTTTGCAAAACCAATTGTACAAAATACATGATATAATGTATGAAGTTTATTACTAAACCTAACAAAAGTATGAGAGAACACATGTTAAGTAAAATAGAAATATTACCCAAGAATTCTCAAGAGAAGAGTGGAGAGGGTTTTTTCTTAGCCCCAACAAAAGACTTAACTTTCTATGAACTTAAAGGCTAATGAAAAACAAAAATAAAAGAAATGAAGAGTGAAAAAAAATGAAAAGTGAGAAAAGCTCCAATGTGATCAAGGGAGAAAATAAAAAATGAGATGCTCATCAAGTGTGAATTTGAAGAATTTATATAGATATTCCAAGGAGATGATGGCCCAATAGGAGATGGTCTAAAGGTGATGCAGATGAATGGTACAAGTAGCCCATGCTCTACTTACCATTCTTGTATAAGATGATGAGAAATTTAAATGAATGATACTATATGACTATGCATAATAACAAGCATAGGGAAGGGTGACCAATATAAGTGAAGGACAATGATGGTGTGTAAGAGAGACTTTCCCTAATGATGATTATGTGAAAAAAGAGAAATAAGATGGGCTAGGACTAAGCTAGAAGGGAAAATGTGTCATGTAGGTTCTTGGGAATACTATTTGACTAGTCACTATCAACATTGGTTCTCTCATAAATTTAAACTTATCCATTAGATTATTCTTGAGATCCACAACAAGGAAAAGGTGGATGATGAATATGTCTTCATATGTTTTGAGATTCCTCCAATTCCATCTTGATCATTGATGCTTTTCGAGATTGCAAGATCTTCACTTTAATGATGGATGAATGAGATAGCGCCAAATGTCATGAATCTAAGTGGGGTGATGCCTTAGCAAAAATTGATAATCTCGAGGCTCCTAAGCTCACATGCTTCATTGTTATTAATCTCTCATTATCTACATTCTTACAATTAAAATAATATTGTGTAATGAGTAATTAATTATAATTAATTTATATAATGCATGTGACTTAATATTAATATATTAACATTGTTGAAAATATATGAATTTATATAAAAAGAAGTTAAATATATTTTATAATTAATTACTAAATAATGAGTCTTAAAATATAATAATGCTTATTTATAAGATAATAAATTTAGTGTCAAAATGAGCATTATCACATCCTTATCAATTCCAATTATTAACGTGTCATCAACATATAAACATAGTGACACACAAAAATTTTTCATGTGTTTTATGTAGACACATTTATCACATTCATTAATTTTGAATCCATGTGTTAGTCTTACATGGTCAAAATTTTCAAGTCATTGCTTTGGTGCTTGTTCAAGTCCATATAAGACTTAGTGAGTCTATGAACTTTATTTTCTTTACCTTTAACTACAAACCCTTCTTGTTGTTCCATATATATTTCTTCATCTAATTCTCCATATAAAAATGTTGTTTTTATATCCATTTGATGTATATCCATATCGTATAAAGCAGCAATAGAAATCAACATCCTAATTGATGTAATACATATCAAAATAATCCAACCCTTCTTTTTATTGATATCCTTTAGCTACCAAACGTGTCTTATACTTGTCGATATTTCCATCAGCTTTCAATTATTTCTTAAAAATCCATTTATAACCAATTGGCTTGACTCCACGTGGTAAATCAACCAATTCTCATGTATGATTATGTAGAATGGATTGGACTTCACTGTTAATAGCTTCCTTCCAAAAAGGAGCCTCTATTGAAGAAACACCTTCCTTATAAGTTTGTGGTTCATTTTCAGTTAAGAAACTTATTAAGTTTGGACCGAAATTCTTTGGAACTTTTATCCTCTTTCCTCGTCTAAGTCCTTCATTTTGTTTTTTGACCTCATTTAAATTTGAAGGTTCTTGATTGTCTATTTGAACCTTTAAATTGAATGGTTCTCCTAAACTTTCTTCATAAATTTGTTTTCTGGAAGAACTAGTTTTCTGATCTTTATAAGAAAATATTCTTTCAAAAAATTCAGTATCAACAAACTTAATAATAGTATTTTCATGAGCATCAATAATATCATATTTAAACACTAAAAATCTATAAGCTACAATATTTTTAGCAAAGCCTATAAACACACAGTCAATGGTGTTTGGCCCTAATTTAGTTCTTTTTTGTAAGGGCACTTGTACTTTAGCTAGATAGCCCCACACTTTCAATGTTTTCTAAGTAGACTTTCTATTTCTCCACACTTCAAAATGAGACTTCTATTTGATATATGATTAGCAGTAAGTAATACTTCACCCCATAAATTATGCGGTAATCCAGAGCTATTTAACATGGAGTTCATTGTATTTTTAAAAGTTTTATTTTTCCTTTCTGCTACACCATTCTGTTGAGATGTATAAGTAGCTATAGTTTGATGTATAATTCTATGTGTAGCAACAAAATCAGAAAATAAGATGAAATCATATTCTTTACCTTTATCTGTCCTTATGATTTTTATTTTTTGCCTAATTAATTTTCTACTGCAGCTTTGCATTGTTTAAACATATCTAATGCCTCATCTTTATTTTTACTCAAGTAGACGTAACAATATTTACTATTATCATCGATAAAAGTTATATAATAATGTTTTCCACTTTTGGTGGGTATAGATTTAAAGTTACATAAATCACTATGTATTAAACCAAGCATCTCATTTGACCTTTCTTGTCTAAACTTAAATTGTTGCCTAGCAAATTTAAATTTTGTACATATTTCACATTTATGCTTTACATCTACATTAAACTTTGGTAACAATTCTAAATTAATTATCCTATAAATAGATCTAGAATTTGCATGTCCTAATCTAGCATGTCATAAATCATAAAAGTCAACAATATAAACAAAAGCCTTATTCCTATTATTATTATTGATTACCATTACATTCAGTTTGAATAAACCATCAGCAAAGTACCCTTTCCCTACATACATGCCACCCTTTGTGAGCACAAATTTATCTGATTCAAATACAAGTTTGAACCCTTTCTTACTAAATAAAGGGCCAGAAACTAGATTTTTCCTAATGTCAAGTACATGTAACACATAAACTAATTTTATAAATTTTTAATAAGTGAATTTTAGCATGACAGTTCATTTCCCTTGAAACGCTAAAGAACAAGATTCATATATAGCATCTCGTCACCATCAGTTTGACTATATCCACTAGCCCTTAAGATCAGAAACTGTGTTAATTTTAGACACAACAGCAACAAGATTTTCATAATATCAACAAAATTTGCTTGATTATTGTTCTGTCCAGAATTCTGATCCTTCCTATGGCAACAATCTTGTGCCCTATGCCCAGGTTTTCCACACACCCAACAACTTCCCTTGATTCTTTTGAAGTTCTTCCCTTTTGGTGCTAACTGATTTCCTAGTTTCTTTCCTTCTTTCTTAACTTTCTTTTTTTGAAACTTAGTCTTAGTTGATTGCTCCTCAACCACGTTTGCTTTTGCTTCAACCACATGAAGTTTAGTTTTGTCTCCGTTCCTGTGATCTTCTTCAACCCGAAGCCTCAAAATCAAATCTTCAATAGACATATCTCTGCATTTATGCTTGAGATATACCTTAAAATCCTTCCAAGATGGCAACAATTTCTCTATGATGGCACCAGCTTGAAAATGTTCATTTACTATGCATCCTTTTGCATGCAATTCATGAATTAGTACTTGAAGTTCTTCTACTTGTTTGATGACAGATTAGTCATAGTATACTTGAGAAATTTTCCAACAACAAACCTCTTTGCTCTAGCGTCTTTAGCTTTGTATTTCTTCTTAAGCAAATCTCAAACATCTTTTGCAGTCTTACATCCTGAATAGACATCGTAGAGAGTATCATCTAATCTATTTAGAATGTAATTCCTACACAGAAAATCAGATTGTTTCCAGGCTTCAGTAGTCATAAAGGTTTTTTTTTTTTTTTGACACTGGATCTTCATCTGTTTTTAGAACTTCTTCTCTGATTATATTTGCCACATTCATAGTAGTTAGCAAGAAAATCATTTTTTGTTGCCATCTTTTAAAATCTAGACCCTTGAGCTTTTCAGGTATGTCATCCTTCAGGTTGGTAGTGCTAGTGGTGGTTTTTCAACCAAATGCAATGGCTCATCAACACTTAAAATGTATATTAGAAACTAACAGAATGTAAATTGCACAAAACTATTAACCAGAAATTTCCGTCTTATATTGTTAGAAATCTAATAAATTAAAATACCAAATAACTAATGACAATGGATGCAAATTTATAATATTAAGAAAAGGAAATTAAATCAGAACCAGAACAGAAGCTTGCAAATTTTTGCAATGTCCTAAGACAAAAATTGACCCCTTCACGCGTGCTTAAAGACTATGAGATCTGTCTCCTAGGGTACGACTATTTTTCAAATCAAATCATAACACTTGATTTCTAGCAACTGGAATAGCAAATTTATGATTTTTTTTATATCTCAAAAATGAAAAAAAAGACCAAAATACTTGTCAAATAAAGTCTTATTTATAAAAGATAAAAAGGTGCAATTCGAAAAAACATGAATTTTCAAACAGCTACCAATTGATTTTTAACTGTCCAAAACTGTCTTAAGATAGTTAATAATAGTTAAAAATTAAAAAAATATATATTAATTTAATTCAAAGTTAAAAAAAATGTGTTCATTGACTCAAATACCAAGGCATGGGCCCATAGGCATGAGCTCATCTTTGGGCCTACTACGTTTATTTCTTCTATCCAGGTAAACTTTTCTTTAGTTTCTTTTTATTTTAAATACTATTTGTCTATTTTTTCATGTAGAACTATTCATTATTCCTATTCAAACACATTTTCTAACACCCCCGTCCTCTATTCTCCTAATTGTTAGTTATGAAGATTAAATGCTGAAATTGGCGTGCTCTAAAATTAAATATGACTTATTTGAAAAAGAATGTTCGCAAATGGTCTTTTGCAGAATGTTGCCACAAATAACTTCTTTGAGATTCAATCCCCCATTAGAAATCTAATAAAGTGGTTCAATGGCGTAGTCCTCCCACTAGTTGGGTTAAAGTAAATTGTGATGTAACATATAAAGGTAAGGCTAGTGAAACTTCATACGGAGCGCTCATTCGAGACTCATCTGGTGGGATCGCTACCAACACAGTGGCGGAATTATGGAGCATTCGCAAGGGTCTTCTGCTCGCTTGTAGTTTTAGCAAGTCCTTGTTAGAATTGGACTCTCTGGTACCTATTAACTCATTGCAATTGTAAGATGGTGACTTTCGTCCTCTAGCTAGCCTAGTGAAGGATACCAATATTTACTATAAAAACTAGGATATTTAAGTCCTTTACACACTCTGTGAAGGAAATCAACCTGCTAACGGTGTAGCGAGCTTAGCTACTCATTTTAGGTCTGCTCCGGCTACATTGTGGGAGGTTCCCTTGTTTATCCCCTTATCATTCCTTGCTGATGCCTCATTTATTTCTTTTTGTAAGGCCCTAGTGGCCATGTTCTTTCTTTGGATAAAAAAAAAACTTCTTTGTGGCTGCGTTGCATGCTTCTCAATGCACATATATGTGGTGCCCAGGACTAATGGTGTAACAAATAACTTACAATTTATTCTTCTTATTTTTGGTGACAGGCGTTAAGTGTCATATTTGTTGTGAATCCTTGATCAAATACAACTGATCAAACGCCTTAAGATCAATCTGACAGAACATTAGACAAAGAAACTTAAAGAATAGAAGAGAGAAGAAGAGAAATTTGAATGAAATAGCCACTTTCATTTTAGTGATGAATATTCATTCTACATTACAATCTTGAAACACTATATATAGTTTTGTTTTCAAGATTACAAAGCTAATACAATGTGAAATTTGACATTATAGAACCTGCACATAGTATATGCTATTTATAGCTAACTAGACTTAACTAACCTTATTAAGAATAGTAAATAGTTAAGAAGTTAAAAAACAGGAATGAACAGGTCATCACAGTTGACTAGACCAATCCCTACAATATCAAAACAAATTTTGTGACAATTTTGATAGCTGGCACAAAAATTCTATCACAAATAACATGTTTGTTTGTGGTGGGTTCTTTTGTGCTAAACTCATTTGTTCCACCAAGTTCATCAAGTCCCACATGCAAAAATTACTAGACATAGTCAGCAAAAATAGGACTCACATATACATTCAATTCACCTGCATGAACTTTCTCTACATCACCTATCACGCAATCGTCAACTTTTGCATTCTTTGTCAAGTCAACAACTGTTTTAAGTTGGCTCACAACATGTGAAAAATTTAAAGTGAGACATCAAAAGATCAGTCAACTTCACAGAAAACCTGACAACAATATTTAACTTATCCTTTAATCTTCTATTATTCCCAAGATTAGACCTTTATTAAGCACTTGCAATTTTTTTTTTCTTTTTTCATTTTTTATTGGATTAGTGAGCATCACTCTTTTGGTAAAAATAAGCGAAAAGTTTTTACACGCTCTTGGAGAGCAACTTAGTGCTGCTTTCTTTGATTGGAAGACAAGAAAGACTCCAAAAATTTCTATTGGGTCATCTTAAACTAATTAATTTAAATTAAATAAGAATAATCAAATTATTGGCAATATCACATATTTAGCCACTTTTGACCATAGCCAAAAGATGAGAACTAGACGTTCATGCATGTTTGTAATTTATTATGATATTAACTTTAAAGTTGTTAAACACCATTAAAGAAACATACATAACCACAAAACAACAACGTTGCACGATTGTATGAGGAGACCCACTCTCAATAAACTTGAGATCACTATCGCATGTTCAATAATCTAACGCCTCCTTTTAAATCATATACAAGCTCCTTACATAGTAGTGACATTGAATGTTAATTTTTTGTATAGCAAAGAAATGGTTTCAATCTCATTCAAGATCAAGGGTAGTGTAATGTGATTACAACACAGAATGAATTTTGTTAAACTTTTTTTATGATTTGCAATTGATATCATAATTAATTTAATGATATACATTATGGATGTTATAACTACATTTGCGATATGCGCTACAAACATTGTAATTACATTTATAACATGTATTTTGAATGTTGCATTTATATTTACAACATGCATTATAAATGTTATATTTAAATTTTACAACGTACATTGTGCACGTCGCAATAAGCTATTATAACATTTACAATATGCAAATTAACACTTTAAAAAAAATTGTTTCAACTATATAATTTGATTTTTGTAATTTATTTATTTATTTGTAATATTTTCATTGAAGGAAATAACTTATAATATTTCATGAAAGTGTAGAATATTAATATAATTCATTATAAATTTTTTAACATATATACATAATTGAAATAGAATTAAATACATTTTATATTAAAATGTAAATATTTCATTTCTAATCTTTCTTTAATCTCATGCCCTCTCTCTTTAGTTCTTTCCTTCCATGGAGAACAAGAACAATATTAACGACCAGAAGCTCTTTGGGTCGGTATTTTCGACAAAATGAAACATACAATGACTTCAACAATATGAATCCGCAGGGCCGGTCCTAAGTTTTTGGGGGCCTAGGGCGAAATAATAACTTGGGGCCCTAAAAAAAAATCAACAAATAAATAAATAAATAAAGTTAATGTCTAGCCTTTTTTTTGTTGCAACTGATTTTTTTTTGTTTTTGCGATTAAGTTATTTTAAATTTTTTGTAATTAGGTTATTTTAAAATTAATAATTTTTTATTTTTAATTATAAATAAATAAATATATATATATATATATAAATAGCGGGCCCTCCAAAATTAGGGGCCTGGGGCGGTTGCCCTTCAGGCCCCTATTCAGAGCCGGCCCTGTGCATCCGTAATGCCTAGTTCATCAAACCTCGACCCTCAACTTATTGATCCCTTCACTTAGATTGTTCATCTGTGGACATACCAAGATCGATTATCTGAACTTATCATTTCATTCTTAGAAAGATCTCATTCCATCACCACCAATTCCACTTTGTGTTCCCTTCTCTGCTCTTTGATTCTCGCGGAACTTTGCCTATTGGTGCTTGAAGAGGGCAGCATGAACGTCGAAAGAAGAACCGGTGTTGATTGTATGGAAAACGCCCTGAGGTGCTATTACGTGAAGTGATACAACTTGAATCGTGATAACTGTTAGGAAAAACTGTTTTTGAATAGAGACAAAGAATAGTCACACATAGAAATAATAATAATAATAATAAATTGTAGTAAAGATACAATGAAACTATGAATAAGTTTGGGTTTTTTACATTTCTATACAATATTATAAAATATATTACAATAATACCGAGTATTTCAACTTTATACAAATATTAGAATATTAATTACAAAAATACCAACAGAAATATAATAGTCCACCGGTGAATCGCAACAGTCCGGCGAGTACTACTCCGGCCGGCAAATAAAAATTCGGCAAGCACCACTCTGGCCGGCAAAAAACAAAGTCCAACGAGCACCATTCCGGCCGACAAACCCTACTCCGGCCAACATTCCGACGAGTACCACTTCGGCCAACATTCCGGCGAGCACTATTCCGGTGAATAGCAACAGTTTCTCCGGTGCTGTGAACAATAGAAAATTATATATTATTAGTATATAATATGTATATTATATGTATATTTTTCGTATATTATTCGTATATAA
>JAJIYU010015380.1:0-12725 GCA_030144865.1 Tinospora cordifolia
TGACATTTTAGTGTACAGTAGAGATTTCAATGAACATATGGGTCATCTGAGATGTGTCCTTGATGTTCTTAGAAAAGAAAAATTGTATGCTAATCTTAAAAAGTGCACTTTTTGCATGGATAAGGTTGTTTTTCTTGGTTTTGTTGTAAGTGCAAAGGGTATTGAGGTCGATGAAGAGAAGATAAAGGCAATAAAGGACTGGCCAATACCAAAAAGCATCACTGAGGTAAGAAGTTTTCATGAGTTAGCAAGTTTTTATCGGCGTTTTGTGAAGGATTTTAACACACTTGCTATACCTTTAACTGAAGTTATTAAGAAATCTGTTACTTTTTGTTGGGGCAAGGAGCAAGAGCATACTTTTAATGTTCTTAAAGAACATTTATGCTCTGCACCTTTGTTGGCATTACCTAATTTCAATAAAACATTTGAGATTGAATGTGATGCATTGGGAGTTGGTATAGGTGTTGTTTTGATGCAGCAAAGACAACATATTGAATATTTTAGTGAAAAGCTAAATGGGGCTGCATTGAATTATCCAACCTATGACAATGAGATTTATGCACTTGTGAGGATGTTAGAGACATTGAAACATTATCTATGGCCTAAAGAGTTTGTCATCCACATAGATCATGAATCTTTGAAACATCTCAAAGGTCAAGGTAAGTTGAACAAAAGGCATGCTAGATGGTTGGAATTTGTTGAAACCTTCCCATACGTCATAAAATACAAGCAAGGTAAGGAGAATGTAGTCGCAGATGCTTTATCTAGGAGGTATTCTCTTCTTACTTCTTTAAATGCACGTTTACTAGGTTTCAAGCATGTCAAGGAATTGTATGCGAATGATCATGAATTAGGTGATATTTTTCATGCTTGTGAAAAGGGAGCTTTTGGAAAATTTTATAGAGTTGATGGTTGTTTGTTCAAAGAGAACAAATTGTTTATAAGCTTTATACGAGAATTGCTTGTCAAAAAATCCCATAGGGGAAGATTAATTGGGCACTTTGGTGTCACAAAAAGACTTTAGCAGTTTTACAAGAACACTTTTTCTGGCCTAAGATGAAACGAGATGTGGAACGTGTTTGTGACCATTGTATCATGTGTAAAAAGGCTAAATCCAAGGTTTCACCTAATGGACTTTATACGCCTTTGCCTGTACCTGATAAACCATGGGTTGACCTATCCATGGATTTCATTTTGGGTTTACCAAAGTCCAAGAAAGGTGAAGATTCCATATTTGTTGTGGTTGACTGCTTTTCTAAAATGGCACATTTCATTCCCTGCCATAAAACAGATGATGCCAGTTATATTACTAACTTGTTCTTTCGAGAAGTTGTGCATTGTCATGGTGTACCCAAAATTATTATTTCAGATAGAGATGTAAACTTTCTTAGTTACTTTTGGAAAGTATTGTGGGAAAAACTTGGAACTAAGTTACTATTTTCTGCAGCTTATCATCCCAGACTGATGGACAAACAGAGGTCATCAATCAAACATTGACTCAATTGCTTAGAACCATCATTCGAAAGAACTTGAGAAATTGGGAAGACTGTTTACATTTTATTGAGTTTGCCAATAATAGAAGTCTGCATTCTTCTACGACATATTCTCCATTTGAAATAGTTTATGGATTTAATCCTTTGACTCCTTTGCATTTAATACCTTTACCTATTGATGCCAGGGCAAGTTTGGATGGAGATAAGAAAGCTAAACTGGTTAAAAAGCTTCACGAGCGTGTCAAGCAACAAATTGAAAAGAAGAATGAGCAATATGCATCCAAGGCAAACAAAGGACGACGACGAATTGTGTTTGAACCAGGTGACTAGGTGTGGGTGCATATGCAAAAGGAGTGATTTCCAGCTCAATGAAAGTCCAAGTTGCATCCTCGGAGGGATGGCCCATTCCAGGTTCTTGAGAGGATCAATGACAATGCCTACAAAATAGATCTTCCAGGTGAGTATAACATTAGTGCAACATTCAATGTTGCTTATCCTTCTCCTTTTGATGTAGGTGATGATTCGAGGACGAATCCTTTTGAGGAGAGCGGGAATGATGCCGATTATGAAGTTGACAAAGATGACACGAATACATTAATTAATGGTGATGATGATGTTTTGGATATTCCAAGAGGACCAATTACAAGGGCCCTTGCCAAAAGAATTAATGAAACACTACTTCGGCTAGTTCAAGACATTTGGGCCAAACAAGGTGTTAATGGTTTTTCCAACTTTAATATGGGCTTGGATAAATCAAGAGGAGCTATGAGCGTTATCCAAGTGCAAGATAGTCAAAATTATAAGAAATAAAAAGACTTCTAGTGGAAATGCACGTGTGGACAGAATTATTCAAGTCATAATCTCATTAATTTAATATGATAAAGATGGTTTATTAGTCATTATTAGAGGTTGCACAAAATTAGCTTATTTCTTATGTGTTATTGGTTTTTTATGTCAAACATTTCAGTTTTCAAGGTGTAATAACTATGCAATAGTATGTTTGTGTTCAGAGTTAATGCATTGTCTACAGGAGTTACTAGTGGAGTTGTGATATGTATTAAGTGTCAGTTAGTGTAGAGTCTTCAATTCTCATGGGTGAGCTAATAGCTATTTATTTTTATGACTTTTTGTATTCCCTGGAGTTACATCCAGGATTTGTATAAATTTTCTTGCTCCTTTTTGTGGAAGGCATCAAATCAGTAAAGTGAGTATTTAATCTAAACCTTTCAGATTTGAGAGAGGCTTTCTCTTATGTTCTTTATTGAACTTTTTTAGACTTATCAAGGATTAATCAACCTTGTGGCGTTTAACACTTTGGGTTCTTGTTTCTTTGTTATTCAAGGGTTCAAGTGGATCATTAAATAGCTTTCTTGGGATGAGCATACCACCTTGAATGGGGGTTCTTAGGATCTAATTCCTAGCGGGTCCACATCACTCCTATTTAATGGTCAATGCCTAAAACAGAATGATTTATACTAATCCAAAAGATTTGCTAACTCGTTTGAATACTCACATAGTTCGGGACCCTTATTCCTCGATGAAATCATTGCTTTGACATTTCCATTAAGCTCATTGCATTTGCTTGTTTAATAAAAAGTTATAGAAATGATCGTAGCCTACATTCTTCTCTTTACACCCTTACAAAGGAACAAATAACTTATCTTTCCTATTTTCTTCGATATAAAAAGAGCAAATAGTTCGTTTAAGGTAATTTTCTTTACTAAACGAGTTTGTAATGCTTACTTCCTCGTTGCACTTCGATAACATTTGCTAAGTGGACCTCTAGCTCGTTTGAATACTGAATGTGCTTTGGGGCCCGAACTGCTTGTTGAAGGTGTCACTTTAATGAACAATTAACTTTATATCACATTTTAACCAAGCTTGGTACCCGTAAAATTTGAAATACCATATCTCAGGATATTTGCACTCTAACAACTAGTCAAACAATGGAAAATGGTTTGTTTTACTTTTCTCTTGTGGAGAAAGGTTCAATTGTTGACTTAAAACAGATTCTCTTAGTTTTAGAGCATTTTGCTTATTTAATTCCTCAATTTCAGTGGTGTAGTAAGTTTTGAGGGCCAAAATTCTCAACAAAACCGTTAACTTCTTCGTCATAATTTAACATTTAATTGCATTCTTAACCATCAAAGTGCAAATAAAACTTGAAATAGCTATTTTTAACTTCATCATGTTGTTATAATAGTTAAAACAGTTTAAAGAGATCATTTACATTTTTTCACCATAGAAAAACGCTCCATAGCCTATTTAGAAGAGACTTCTTTCCTTAATATTAGTTTTTAAGGGTCAACACCTCATGCATAATAATTTATACTAATCAGAGAGATTTTCTAACTCGTTTGAATGCTAATCAAAGATAGTCCATAACCTATTTAGAAGAGATTTCTTTCCTTGACATTTTCAATGAGCTCATCACATTGTTTGTATAGAAATGGGCGTAGCCCATGCTCTCCTCTCTACACCCATACAAATGAACATACAACCTACCTTACTTATTTTCTCCAACAGAAAAGGAGTGAATAACTCATTTATAGGTAATTTCCTTTACTTAAATGAGTTTTTAAAGTTTCCTTTCTCGTTGCACTCTGACGACATTTCCTAAGCAGTCTTCTAGCTCGTTTGAAAATTGAATATGCTTTGGCGCCCTAACTGCTTATAGAAGGCATCACTTTAATGATCAAATTGACTTTATATCGCATTCTAACCAAGCTTGGTACCCGTAGAATTTGAAATACCATATCTCGGGCTCTTTGCACTCTAACAACTAGTCAAACAATTTAAAATTGTTTATTTTGCTTTTCTCTTGTGGAGAAAGGGTCAATTGCTCACTTGAAAAAGATTCTCTTAGTGTTAAAATTTTTTTCTTATTTAATTCCTCAATTTGAATAGAGTAGTTAGTTTTGAGGGCCAAAATTCATAGCAAAAAGATTGACTTCTTCGTCATAAATTATAATTTAATTGCATATTTAACCATCAAAGTGCAAATAAAACTTGAAATAAGTATTTTTAGCTTCATCACGCTCTTACAATGGTTAAAACAGTTTAAAGACATAATTTACATTGTTCCTTCATAGAAAACACTCCATAGCCTATTTAGAAAAGATATCTTTTATCGATATTAGTTTTTAAGGGTCAACGCCTCATACAGAATGATTTATACTAATCAAAGAGATTTTTTAAGTCATTTGAATACTCACATAGTTCGAACCCTTATTCCTTGACAATGGTGCTGCTTTGACGTTTTCATTGAGCTCATCGCATTGTTTGTTAAGTAAAAACTCATAGAAATGAATGTAGCTTATGTTTTTCTCTTTACAGCCTTACAAATGGACAAACAACCTACCTTACTTATTTTCTCGAGCAAAGAAGGAGCGAGTAATTCATTTACAGGTAATTTCCTTTACTTAAAGAAGTTTTTAAAGCTAACTTCCTTGCCGCACTCCTAGGGCATTTCCTAAGTTGTCTTCTAGCTTGTTTGAATAACGAATGTGCTTTGGGTCACTAATTGCTTGTAGAAAGGCAACACTCTAATGATCAAATTAAGTATATATCGCAATCTAAACAAGCTTGGTACCCATAGAATTGAAAAAACCATATCTCTCGGTCTCTTTGCACTCTAGCAACTGGTCAAACAATTTTAAATAGTTTGTTTTGCTTTTCTCTTGTAGAGAAAAGGGTCAATTGCTCTCTTGAAATACAGTCGCTTAACATTAGAAAGTTTTTCTTAATTAATTTCTCAATTTGAATGGAGTAGTTAGTTTTGAAGGCCGAAATTCTCAGCAAAAACGTTAACTTCATTATAAATTTGCATTTAATTGCATTCTTAACCATCAAAGTGCACGTAAAACTTAAAATAGCTATTTTTAGCTTCATCACACTCTTACAAGTAGTCAAAAAAGTTTAAAGAGATCATTTGCATTGTTTGATGTGCACAAGATCACGTCCCATTTCAGAGTATTACACTTCTGTAGAAAAACACTCCATAGCCAATTTAGAAGAGATTTATTTCCTTGATATTTGTTTTTGATTGTCAACGCCTCATGTAGAATGATTCATACTAATCAAAGAGATTTTCTAGCTCGTTTAAATACTCACGCAGATCAAGACTCTTATTCTTCGACAAAGGCGTTGCTTTGAAATTTTTATCGAGCTTATCTCATTGTTTGTTAAATAAACACTTATTATAGAAATGAATGTAGCCTACGGTCCTCTCTATACACCCTTATAAATAAACAAACAAACTATCTTACTTATTTTCTCCAATAGAGAAGCAGCAAATAGTTCATTTATAGGTAATTTCCTTTACTTAAAGGAGTTTTTAAGGCTTATTACGCTCCGACGACATTTTCTAAGCGGTCTTCTTACTCGTTTGAATATCGAATGTGCATTGTGGCCCTAACTGCTTGTAGAAGGCATCACTTTAATAATCAAATTGATTTTATTTGCAATCTAACCAAGCTTGTCTCCCGTGGAATTTGAAATACCATACCTCGGGCTCTTTGCATTCTAACAACTAATTAAAAAATTTAAAATGGTTGTTTTGCTTTTCTCTTGTAAAGAAAGGGTCAATTGCTCGCTTAAAATAGATTCTCATTTAGTGCTTGAAAGTTTTTCTTGTTTAATTTCTCAATTTGAATGGAGTAGTTAGTTTTGAGGGCCAAAATTCTCAACAAAAACGTTAATCATAAATTAGAATTCAATTGCATTCTTAACCATCAAAGAGCAAATAAAACTTGTAATAGTTATTTTTAGCTTTATCACGCCCTTACAAATGGTCAAAACCGTTTAAAGAGATCATGTGCATTGTTCCTCCGTAGAAAAACACTCCATAACCTATTTAGAAGAGATTTATTTCCTTGATATTATTTTTTAATGGTCAACGCCTCATGCAGAATGATTTAAAGTAATCAAAGAGATTTTCTAACTCGTTTACTCACACAGTTCGAGACCCTTATTCCTCAACAAAAGAGTTGCTTTGACGTTTCCATTGAGCTCGTTGCCTTGTTTATTAAATAAATATTTATAGAAATAAACTTAGCCTATATTCCTCTTTTTTCCACCTTATAAAGGAACAAACAACATATCTTTCTTATTTTCTCCAATAGATAAGGAGTAAATAATTCAATTACAGGTAATTTCTTTTACTTGAATGAGTTTTTAAAGCTTACTTCCTCATTTCACTCTGACGAAATTTCCTGAGCGGTCTTCTAGCTTGTTTGAATTTTGAATTTGCTTTGGGGCCTTAACAACTTGTAGAAGGCATCACTTTAATGACCAAATTGACTTTATATCACTTTCTAACCAAGCTTGGCACCCGTAGAATTTGAAATACCATATATCTCTTTGCACTCTAACAATTGATCAAACAATTTAAAATGGTTTGTTTTACGTTTCTCTTGTTGAGAAAGGGTCGATTGCTCACTTGAAACAAATTCTCTTAGTGTTAGGAAGTTTTTCTTTTTTCATTCCTCAATTTGAATGAAATAGCTAGTTTTGAGGGCCAAAATTCTCAAGAAAAACATTAACTTCTTCATCATAAATTAACATTTAATTGCATTCTTAGCCATCAAAGTGCAGATAAAATTTGAAATAACTATTTTCAACTTTATCATGTTCTTACAAATGGTAAAAATAGTTTAAAGAGATCATTTGCATTGTTCTGCCATAGAAAAACACTCCATAGCCTATTTTTGGCAGCCTTCAGGACACGATATGGACACTTTGAGTTTACTGTGATGCCCTTTTGGTTTGACTAATGCCCCAGCTACATTTATGGATTTAATGAAATGAGTCTTTAGACAATACCTCGACAAGTTTGTGGTGGTATTCGTGGATGATATCCTGATTTACTATAAGTCAAAATTCAAACACTTAGAACACTTGAGACTTGTGTTGGTGACCCTTAGAAGACACCAATTGCATGCCAAATTTAGCAAGTGTGTATTCTGGATGAAGATGTTTAAGTTCCTTAGTCATGTAGTATCAGCAAAAGGCATCTAGTTAGATACGAAGAAGATGGAAAGTTGTCATGGACTGGAGACAACCAAATAAAGTTGCAGAGAATAGGAGTTTCTTGAGCCTAGCTGGATACTTCTCTAAGTTAGTAGAACCCATGACTAATTTGACTAGAAAAGGAGTTAAGTTCACATGGAAGGAGAAATGTGAACAAGCGCTCCAAGAACTAACGAAGAGATTGACTTTGACCCCATCTTATTCACTCCTACACCTGTTGTTACCTATGCTCTATATACGGATGCTTCACAAAATGGATTGGGAGCAGTCTTGATGTAAGATGGAAAGGTTGTTACATATGCCTCCTAACAAATAAAGACCCATGAGCAGAACTACCCAACTCGTGACTTAGAGTTAGCAACCATCGTGCTCGCCCTAAAGATCTGGAGACACCATCTTTATGGTGAGAAGTTCGATCTATTTTTAGATCATAAGAGTTTGAAGTACATCTACACCTAGAAAGAGTTAAAGCTCATTGATGCGGCCCCTCTCAAAATTAGATCCTAAGAACCCCCATTCAAGGTAGTATGTTCACCCCAAGAAAACTAAAATCATATTTAATGATCTACTCGAACCCTTGAATAACAAAGAAACTAAAACCCAAAGTGTTAAATGCCACAAGGTTGATCAATCCTTGATAAGTCTAGAAAAGTTCAATGAAGAACATAAGAGACAGCCTTCTTAAATCTAAAATTTTTAGATTAAACACTCACTTTACTAATTTCATGCCTTCTTAAAAGAGGAGCAAGCCAATTTATACAAATCCTGGATGTAACTCCAGGGAATATAAAAAGTCACAAAAATAAATAACTATTAACTTACACATGAGAATTGAAGACTCTGTACTAACTGACACTTAATACATATCACAACTCCACTTGTAACTCTTACGGACAATGCATTAACTCCAAACACAAACACGCTATTGTATAGTTATTACTCCTTGAAAACTAAAATGTTTGACCTAAAAGACCAATAACACATAGGAAACTAACTAATTTCGTGCAACCTCTAATAATGACCAATAAACCAAATTTATCATCTCAAATTAATGAGATTATGACTTGAATTACTCTGTCCACACATGCATTTCTACTAGAGCTCTTTTTATTTCTTATAGTTTTGACTATCCTGCCCTTGGATAACACTCATAGCTCCTTTTTATTTATTCAAGCCCATATTAAAGTTAGTAAAACCATTAACACTTTGTTTGGCCCAAATTTCTTGAACTAGCCCAAGTAGTGTTTCTTTAAGTCTTTTGGCAAGGGCCCTTGTAATCGGTCCTCTTGAAATATGCAAAGCATCATCATCACCATTAATTAATTTATTTGTGTCATCTTTGTCAACGTCAATCTCCTTTCTACCTTTATTGCCATGTCCTCCATGTCTTCTAACTTAACATAATGGTGAAGATCTACAACATCAACTATCTCCTGGTTCAACCCTTTTAGAAATCGAGCCATTGTTGCTTCCCGATCTTGCTCCACATTAGCCCTTATCATAGCCACCTCCATATCTTTATGATATTCCTCCACACTCTTTGACCCTTGTGTAAGGCTTTGTAGTCTTTGATAAAGCTCCCAGTAATAATGACTATGAACAAACCTTTTCCTCATTAATGCTTTGATTTCTCTCCATGTTTCGATAAGTTGCTCTTGATTTCTCTTTCTATTGGTGACTTGCTGATCCCACTAGATGATTGCATAATCTGTAAACTCAGTTACTGCAAATTTTAACTTTTTTTCTTATGAGTAATTATGACAATCAAAAATCAACTCAATTTTTTCCTCCCACTCCAAATAAACTTCTGGGTCAATTTTACCTTGCAAAAGCAGAATCTTCATCTTAATGATCCCAAAATTCCTATCTATCCCATCCCTACTTCTAGGGCAATTTTGTTGGAAACCCCTCCCATGCCTAATTTCTATATGCCTATTTCTACCCAGTTGAACTTCATATTCACAATCATCTTCATCCCCACTAATAGCTTCATCTTCATTAACATCTCCATCCACATGTATAGGATGATGCCTTGCATGCCCTCTTGGATTATGATCTCTTTTAAATCATCCCTATAAACTTTGAAGCTCTATAGCTTGCCTATCTATTCTATCTCTAAAATCACCCAACACCAAATTTAAGCGTTCGAATTGTTGTTGCATGGTAGATATCATAGACGCAAAATCTTGTGGTTCTTCCTTGTTAGATGATGATTCATTTGTTTTTGACATTTTCATTAAATGACCTGCAAGAAAATGTTAGTAAAAAGAAACATCTCACACTAATGTTCACTTTTTCTTTCTTTTTAAAAATTGCTCACACTCTTTCCTCTCGTAGCTTTCACCTATAGCTCTTTAAGGAACTAATCAAACCCAACCAAGAATTAACTCAATCTTGTAGAGTTTATGTTAAGAGTTAGGATATGAAAAAGAAAGGAATGAAATGATTTTTAGGAAAATGACTCAAAAGAAAGAAAAACAAATAGATACAAGATCGGATAACTGAGAACCAGTCAAGATTATAGTTTTTATATGAACACAAGCACTTTCATAGTAATAACTTCTCTTGCATAAAAGTAATTAGCAAATACTCTATTTTTTTTTTTTGGCAGAATTCACAACTTTTTTTTCCATAATCACAACCTTTTTTTTCTAGAATCACAACCTTTTTTTTTCAAAAACACCTCTATTTTTTTAATATTTAAGAGTAATGAAAAGAAAAGAGAATTGAGCAAAAAGGAAACAAGGAACAAAAAGATGAAAGAGGATAACGAATGAAAGAAAACTGATGACCAAAAATGAAGCAACAGAAATATGAAATAAAATTTACGAAACAAAAAGATATAACCTAATCTTCGAGCTGAAATTTTGATAGCAACTGATGCGGACCCACTAGGAATTAGATCCTAAGAAAACCCCCATTCAAAGTAGTATGCTTACCCCAAGAAAGCTAAAATTTGATTTAATGAACTACTTGAACCCTTGAATAACAAAGAAATAAGAACCCAAAGTGTTAAATGCCACATGGTTGATCAATCCTTGATATGTCTAGAAAAGTTCAATGAAGAACATAAGAAAAAGCCTATCTCAAATCTGAAATGTTTAAATTAAACACTCGCTTTACTGATTTAATACCTTCCTCAAAGAGGAGCAAGCCAATTTATATAAATCCTAGATGTAACTCCAGGGAATACAAAAAGTCACAAAAATAAATAGCTATTAACTTACACATGAGAATTGAAGACTCTGCACTAATTGGCACTTAAAACATATCACAACTCCACTAGTAACTCTTATGGACAATGCATTAACTCCAAACACAAACACACTATTGCATAGTTATTACACCTTGAAAACTAAAATGTTTGACATAAAAGACCAATAACACATAGGAAATTAACTAATTTCATGCAACCTCTAATAATGACCAATAAACCAACTTTATCATCTCAAATTAATGAGATTATGACTTGAATTATTCTGTCCACATATGCATTTCTACTAGAGCTCTTTTTATTTCTTATAGTTTTGACTATCCTGCACTTGGATAGCCCATATTAAAGTTGGCAAAACCATTAACACCTTGTTTGGCCCAAATGTCTTGAACCAATCCAAGTAGTGTTTCTTTAAGTCTTTTGGCATGGGCCCTTATAATCGGTTCTTGATGCAGATTATGAAGTTGACAAAGATGACACGAATAAATTAATTAATGGTGTTGATGATGTTTTGCATATTCCGAGGGACTGATTACAAGGGCCCTTGCCAAAAGAATTAATGAAACACTACTTGGGCTAGTTCAAGACATTTGGGCCAAACAAGGTGTTAATAGTTTTTCCAACTTTAATATGGGCTTCGATAAATCAAAAGGAGCTATAAATGTTATCCAAATGTAGGATAGTCAAAACTATAAGAAATAAAAAGACCTCTAGTGGAAATGCATGCGTGGACAGAATAATTAAGGTCATAATCTCATTAATTTGAGATAATAAAGTTGGTTTATTGGTCATTATTAGAGGTTACATGAAATTAGTTAATTTCCTATGTGTTATTGGTCTTTTATGTCAAACATTTCAGTTTTCAAGGTGTAATAAATATGCAATATTGTGTTTGTATTTGGAGTTAATGCATTGTATATAGGAGTTACTAGTGGAGTTGTGATATGTTTTAAGTGTCAGTTAGTGTAGAGTCTTCAATTCCAATGGGTGAGTTAATAGCTATTTATTTTCTTGACTTTTTTTATTCCCTGGAGTTACATCCGGGATTTGTATAAATAAACTTGCTCATCTTTGAGGAAGGCATCGAATCAATAAAGTGAGTGTCTAATATAAACATTTTAGATTTGAGAAATGCTTTCTCTTATGTTATTCATTGAACTTTTAGCCTCATCAAGGATTGATCAACCTTGTGGCGTTTAACACTTTGGGTTCTTGTTTCTTTGTTATTCAAGGGTTCAAGTGGATCATTAAATCTGATTTTAGCTTTCCTGGAGTGAACAAACTACCTTGAATGGGGGTTCTTGGGGTGAACAAACTACCTTGCATTGTATATAGGAGTTACTAGTGGAGTTGTGATATGTTTTAAGTGTCAGTTAGTGTAGAGTCTTCAATTCCCATGGGTGAGTTAATAGCTATTTATTTTCGTGACTTTTTGTATTCCCTTGAGTTACATCCGGGATTTGTATAAATAGATTTGCTCATCATTGAGGAAGGCATCAAATCAATAAAGTGAGTGTCTAATATAAACATTTTAGATTTGAGAGAGGCTTTCTCTTATGTTATTCATTGAACTTTTTTAGCCTCATCAAGGCTTGATCAACCTTGTAGCGTTTAACACTTTGGGTTCTTGTTTCTTTGTTATTCAAGGGTTCAAGTGGATCATTAAATCTAATTTTAGCTTTCTTGGGGTGAACAAACTACCTTGAATGGGGGTTCTTAGGGTCTAATTCCTAGCGGGTCTGCATTAGTTGGTATTAGAGCTTCGGCTCTAAGATCAGTTTATATCTTATTGTATCGTAAATTTCATTTCATATTTTTGTTGCTTCATTTTTGTTCATCAGTTTTCTTTCATTCGTTATCATCTTTCATCTTTTTGTTCTTTGTTTCCTTCTTATTCAATTCTCTTTTATTTTCATTGCTTTTGAATATTAAAAAAAGAGGTGTTTTTGAAAAAAATATGAGGTTGTGATTCTAAAAAAAAAAAAAAA
>JAJIYU010015381.1:0-12766 GCA_030144865.1 Tinospora cordifolia
TCTTATTTCAAAAAAGCAAAAAAATCTTGTTTTTTATTTAAGAGGTATTTCCTCTATTTCATAAAAAGACTTTAAAAATAAGAGGAAAAAAATTAAGTTATCAAACACTCTAATTTTTTCAAAGCTCTATTTTAATAAGACTAATCAAAATAAGAGGTTTTAATAAGAGTTACCAAACACTACCTTAATCTTCTTTAGTTTCCAATCATTTTCATTCGATACCATGTCATTATGTGATATTAATGAATAGCAATGCACTTCAGCTAATGAAACTATCCTATCAGTCATACATAAAATTCATCCAAATAATGATAAAGCATGTAACCGAACATTATGCTCAATTGTCAATCAAAGCATTCAAGAATTACACCCATCCTAGCATGCATCTAACATCCTATGCTACACAAACATCATGCTTTAAACTTTAAGTCTACATAATACTAGTGAGCAAGAGAATCCCGCCCACGTGATAATGCAGAATGACCCTTGCGCCTATTCATGAGGATCTCAAAGTCCACAATCTGAAATGATTAAACCTCATCATTTACTCCAAATCACCAAAAACCCTTCTTCAACACTAGTACAACAATCCAAATTTCCATTTTTTTCACACAAAAATGTGAGATTACAGTCAACGCGTTCTAAATTAAGAATAGAACACATTTACAATTGATTACAACTTCAAAAGAGGAATAGATTGAGTTTTATTACCTATCCAACGAATTTCACCTTCCAAAAGTCCTCCAACTAGGTGAAATTCTTTTGGATTCGTAAAAAACTACAAATGAACAGTTAAAACTTCCAGAATTCAGTTCTAAATCAATAAACTCTTACTTTAGAAGGAAGAGCTAAGCTCATTTGGTTCAAGATCACTTTATGCGTCAAGAACTCTCAAATCATTAGTTTTTTATACTAAATCTATATAATTTTCTAAAGAAATACATAGATCTTAAATTGAAATGATTAAGAGGTTAAGATTCCTAACTCAGACCTTTAGATCCTTCTTGAATCAGCTCTGGATCGTTTATCTAAAATCCTGGGATGATTTGGGGAGATCTAGGAGTGAAATGACATGATTAGGGCTTGAAAAAATATTAAATATCGCGTAATTACCGTGGTCGACACTTTATGGACTGCAATCACTAGATGTTTTCCTTTTTTTCAGATTTTTTAATCTGATTACCGCAGTTGCTGATTACCTCGATTGCCAATGACCACAGTAATCGATTACCTATGTCGCCAATACAAAAATAATTTTTTAGCATTTTTTCTGAGTTTTTCTCCAAATTCTAATACACGATACTATTTCATTTTGTTATCAAACATTAATACAAACCATTAAAACATGGTTTCACATATTTTTACATTTATTTCATAATTTTTAAAAAAAATTAATTTTCGATGTGTATGCATTTGAAAAATTCGGGGTATTACAATCTACCCCCTTAAAAGAAATTTTGTCCTCGAAATTTTAAATGGAGAGTACCTGCGTAATGTGTCCAATCAGGTGCTCCTGGTGAAGAGATCTGGGAACTCTCTCTGCATCTCACTCTCCAGCTCTTACGTTACTTCCTCCAAGTTATGATGCCTCCACAAAACCTTGACTAGGGGTATGTCCTTGGTTCTGAGACTCTGCACCTTACGATCAAGAATTTGACAACTGGCTCATCGTAAGTAGCATCGTCTCGAAGTACGATATCCTCCCAGTGAATGACATAAGAAGGGTTTGGCTCTTACTTCCGGAGCATCGAAACATGAAACACATTATGTACTGAAGACATTCTGTTTGGCAAATCCAGCTCATAAGCACATGCACCGACTCGTCTAAGAATAGAAAATGGACCGATATATCGAAGTGCTAGCTTTCCTTTTACTCCAAACCGTCGAATGGCTAATTTTCAAGAAAACTCGATCATCTACTTGGAACTCTAGGGATTTCCTCCTTCTATCAGCATAGCTCTTCTATCTGTTTTGTGCTGTAGCTAGCCTCTTCTGGATTTGCTTCACTTGCAAGTTCATTTCCTCAATCAACTCGGGTCCAGTGAGTATCTTGTCTTCAAAATCTGCCCAACAAGATGGTAATCTACAGGGTCTGCCGTAGAGTGCCTCATGTGGAGCCATCCTGATGCTTGCTTAATAACTATTATTATATGCAAACTCAGCTAAATGTAGATGTTTGCTCCAGTTACCTCTGAAATCCATGGCACGTGCTCTAAGCATATCTTCAAGTATCTGAATGACCCTCTCTAACTGTCCATCTGTTTGTGGGTGAAATGCAGTGCTCATGATGAGTCTGCTTCCAAATTCCTTCTGTAAGCTCTGCCAGAACTGAGACGTAAATCTGGCATCTCTGTCTGACACTATAGTCATAGGAACTCCACGCAGTCTCACTATCTCTCAAACATATAGCTCACTCAGTCTACTCACTGTATCAGTGGATCGAATAGGTAGGAAGTGTGCTACCTTCGTCAACTGATCCACAATGACCCATACAGTGTCTTCCCCTCTTAAACTTCTCAGCAGGCCGCTGACGAAGTCCATCACATACTGTCCCACTTCCATTCTGGTGTCGAAAGTGGCTGTAATAATCCTGATGGCTTCCTATGCTCGGCCTTCACTTGCTGACAAGTCAAACACCGTGAGACATATTGAGCAATGTCTCACTTCATCCCTCTCCACCAGAAAGTTTTCTTCAAATTCTAATACATCTTATCCGCTCCTGGATGCATAGTCTATCTAGTCTGTTGTGCGTCATCCAGTAGGGTTCCTTTCGCTTATCCAAAGTTAGAAACATAGAGTTTGTCCCCTAATCTCAATGCGCCATCTAAATAAAGCCGAAATTTTGCATGCTTGCCCTGTCTGACACCTTCAATCAGATCTGAAATCCATTTATCTATGTTCTACTCCTCCCTGATCTATCATAAAATATCTGGCTGGCAAGTCACCGCATACAAATAGGTTTGTCTCTCGTCTATGTCTATACTCAAATTGCAATGACTAATTAGTTGATACATCTGTGCAATCTCCTCATCCTTACGGCTAGATTTTCTGCTAAGCGCATCAGCAACTACATTCACCTTGCCTGGATGGTAGTGCAATCTTTAATAAACCTGTCGTAGTATCCAACTAACCCAAGAAAACTCCTGATTTCTGTAATTGTGGTGGGTTGCTTCCAGTTGAATACTGCCTGTACTTTCTCTGGGTTCACTACCATCCCCTCAGCTGACACTACATGGCCAAGAAACTTGACCTTCTTTATCCAGATGTCGCACTTGCTAAACTTGGCATATAACTAGTTATTTATCAAAATCTCCAAGACTATATGCAAGTGCTGCTCGTGCTCAACATCTGTACGAGAATATATCAGAATTTCATCCACAAAAACTATGACAAACTAATCTAAGAACTGGCTGAAGACTCTGTTCATGAGATCCATAAATGTGGCTAAAGCATTGGTCTACCCAAAAGGCATCACTGTAAACTCAAAGTGACCATACCGCATCCTGAAGGCTGTCTTTTGTATATCAGACTCCTGGATCCTCAACTGGTGGTACCCTTACCTCAGATCGATCTTAGAAAAGTATTGTGCCCCTCCCAACTGATCAAAGAGTTCATCGATCCTCGGCAATGGATACTTGTTCTTGATTGTAACATGATTCAGCTTTCGGCAGTCGATACACAGCCTCATGGATCCATCTTTCTTTCTAACAAATAAGACCGGAGCTCCCCAGGGTGACTCGCTCTGTTTGATAAAACCTTTCGCTAGAAGCTCTTCTAACTGTGTCTTCAGCTCTATCAGCTCCACTGGTGCCATTCTGTACGGTGGAATAACTATGGGATTGGTACCAGGATGTAGCTCAATCTTAAACTCGATCTGCCTGTGTGGTGGAAGTCCAAACAACTCATCAAGGAACACATCAATATAATCACATACCACAGGTATCCCCTGAACCTCCTTAGTCCCTTCTGCATCCTCCTCCACTAATAGCTATCTGAAATCATCTTTATGCTTAATAGCATACAATAGAGTTAAAATAGGACTTCTCGGCAACCTCTATACGTTCCCATCAATCCTTAGCAACTCTCCAGATGGCAACCTGACGGTAACTCTCCGTCTCTGGCAATTAATCTGTGCCTGATACTAAGTCAACTAGTTTATCCCCAGTATCACATTATAGCCGCCAAAATGCAGCATGCAGAGATATGTCGAAATCAGCCAATCTCCAAATGTGAGTTCACATCTACATAACTTCTTCGAACTCACAGTATCGCCAATCGGCGTAACCACCTCCAAGGACTTAGTCAAATGACTCATCACCAACTGTAACTTATTCACAATATCCTCAAAGATAAAAGATCTAGTAGCACCGGAATCAAATAACACCTTGATAGCAACGCCAAACAACAAAAATGTACCTTCCACTGTTGGAGTGGGATCTGTCTGGCTGTCAGCTGCGTACAAGCGAACTGGAGTCTTCTGTTGTGGCTGTGGTCTCTGCTGTGCAAGAGCTGTCTGGGCTCGGGTCTATGGTCGTGGCTGTGGTGCAGGAGTCACTACTCTCATAGGGTAATCTCTAGCAACGTGCCCCTCCTTATGGCATGTATAGCACAGCCCCTTCCTCTTCGCCTCCTCTCTCTATAGATCTATAGGCTGGTTGAGACGAGGTGGCTTTCTCTGTCGTCTACCCCAGGTCTGCATCGACCTTTGTGCCTAGGGTGCTCTCTGTGCCCCCTGATCACTCGGTCTCACCTATGAAGGTCCTACAGACTGGTCTGGTCGGGTCCTCTTCCTACCCCTCAGTGTCTGCTCCAACTCCAGATCCCTCTTGATAATCTGCACTCTCTCCACTGCATCTAATAAGGTCGTCAACTTAAATGGTGCCACTATCTTCCAGATCTCAATCCTCAATCCCTCAACAAAACGGTCCACCCTAGACTGCTCATCTGTGAACAAAGTAGCAGCAAATCTACATAGCTCGGTGAACCTTTGTTCATACTCTGTAATAGTCATGCCTCTCTGTGTCAGTCTGACCAATTCTATTTGCGGCTGCTTCTATCTCGTTGTGGAGAAGAACTTATTATAAAATCAAATCATAAAGTCCTCCCACTACATGGCTGACTGAACAATGGCGGGATCGGCTACAATCATCTCCCACCAATGGTAGGCTGGTCCTACCAACTGACGCACAACAAGTGCCACTCTCCTGGGTCCAACTGCACCCATAGCGTCCAGGTGCTTATTCATCTCAAAAAACCACTTGTCTGCTAGCATGTAATCACCAGTCCCCTCGAACGTACTGGGACACAACTTCTGGAACTTGACCAGAAGATCCTTCTGCTCCCTATCAAATCCAGCTGACCGACTCTGTGGCACTGCCTCCATGGATGCAGACCCCTGATGAGCTTGAGGCTGAACCTGTGCTAGTAGCTCTGTCGGTAATTGTGGCTATACTGTTGCTGGTGGCCGTGTAGATGCTGATGGCTTCAGGGTCCTAATAGCCTGCTCCACTGCCCTCTACATCATCTCTGTAATAGCCTTTGTTGTCAAAGCAATCACAGCTGGTGTTGTTGCCACAGACGTACCCTCATCACTAGGCCTCGGCTCTATATTAGCCTCACCTTGGCCTCTACTTCCTCTGGGTCCACTTCTCCCACGTCCTCTTGGCATTGTCTACAAGTCAAAAATCATTTTCAGTATCCAATATCTTAATCATAAAGAAGCTAAAATTTTACTAATTGAACATAATGTAAACTTTATTTCCACTTCCATCTCAGTTTCAAACCTCTTTTTTCCTCAAATCTTTGGACACTATGACTTCTGATCATACCAAGTAATTTACACCTATAACCATCTTGTTGTTGTGCTACTGTGACTCTAAATTCAAATCTCTAGGTTCTCGGTATGTCTTATTGATCTAAAGATTTTTGCTTCTAAGTCAACATCAATTTGTTAGTTTCTGGGTATAGGAATTTGGATAAAATACTCAAAATAATCATACTACATATGTATTACAAGCAATCACCCAACAAACAAGCAAACAATGCACGCTGGCATAATGGAACAAAAATTCCATTACGGCTAATATAATTTCACCAAATCCTAGTCTCTAAGAATGACGCAAGACGCATCGTACATGACTGTCCCATACCGGTAGAATATAGTGCGTGCAAGTTCCTCCAAAAAGTCTGTTCATTGCCCATTACAATTTCACAAGTGTTTCACTCCCTAAGGCTAACGCAAGACCCACCATACGCGACCGTCCCATCCTAGCAGAATACAATGCGCACAAGTTCTGCCAAAAGAACCGACCACTCACCGTACCTGGTCGTCAGTCTAATTACTCTATACCTTATCATCTCTAAGCGTACCATACTAAGATTTCTCACCATAGTATTACAGAGAGATCTACGATACAGGATCCTCCTAAGTCGTGTCATGACCAATCAAGTGTGCGTTTTCACATTATTAATCTCTATCTTATGCCCTAAAGCTTTTAATTTAATGATCCATTGTGCCTTCTGGCACACCCGGTCTTACTTAGACCCAATGTTTCAATATTGAGTACATTTTTTTCTATGTGATACCATCAGTTTCAAGTCTCGGACAATTCCTAAGTAGCGCAACACTCGCAGGGAGCAAAGTTTCCACTTACAAGGCTACTACCCGTACTTTTGTCCACCTACGAATGGTAACTCAAGCATGTTGGTATCACCTAAGTTTTTTCTATACTTCTAGCCATCTAGTCACTTACTCGTGACTACTACTCATTTTTGTTCACTTTTTCAAAAATCAAAACCAGTAAAAATTCCATGTCCAATGAAAACAAAATTCGGTGATCTTTTCCAGTGAAAACCAAGTCCGGACTATTCCATTGGACTAAACTCTTTTCCCAGCGAGCTACTAACTGAGCTTTGATACCACCCTGTAACACCCCGGCCTCTGCTCCGAGAGCCATCCACCGCCATGCCTCAGGTAGGGGCCTAGCTTTGAAACTCGCACTCCCCTTCCGCTACTCTGCCGTGTGTGCGGGATAAATCACGTCAATTCTCGGACGCCGGAGATCGAGATCGTCACTAACCATTTTCCTCATTCCATAAAATTGGTGTCCATCCTTACCACTAGACTCGATGGATTAAAATATAAAAATCATTTCCTACAACAGTTCAACTAACAGTAAATTATATCAAAACATGTCACCGGATTTTCACAAGAATATTTACAATAAATCAAGACACAACAGCGAAAACCATCAAAATCATCAACCCATACAGCAGGTTTCAAGTATAACTAAAAATATACATGTCATGTGCCTCTGAAGGCATTATCTCAAGATACACTTCAAAATTTAGTATTAAAAATTGACTCACAGAGCCAAAGTTCCAAACAACATTTTAAAATATACAACAATCCCAAAAGAAAATAAATGGACACATGCTCTGTTCACAATATATACATTATCTGTGAAAATTGAGACAAAAATCAGAATACAAATCCAACAATGACCTCCTAGTGAGATCACTTACCAACTCCTGGACCAACTAATCAACTAGTGTACTCCACCTCTGTGAGTACCTGTAAAAGAAAGTGGGGTGAGCTCGAGAGCCTAGTGGATCATCGCTACACATCACTAGCATTATACAAACCAAAATCCAAAACATGCACACACTTTCATTACATTAATCGTTTCAAACAGTCATTTGTTTTGTTGTACTCTAAGACCGAAAGAGATCTTTTCCCGATGTTCCTCAGTGCCCAAAAATCGAGCCCAATCGATAATGCCTCGAGCTACGCTACTGTACTCGACCCTTGCAAACATCCAAGAATAGGTGCAATGGTGTATGGCCATTACTCACCCATCCAAGGAATTCTCAACCGTCGCAAGCGGCTCCATTAAGAACGCCGACAATGGGATTTGGAAGATGTCGTGTGGCCATGTCCACGAGTCATCGAAAGATGCCACCATCACCCCAATACGTGGAGTTTTTAAGTCTTAATTTAATCTTCTTTAGTTTCCAATCATTTTCATTCCATACCATGTCATTATGTGATATTAATGAATAACAATGCACTTCAGATAAAGAAACTATCCTATCAGTCATGCATAATATTCATCCAAATAACGATAAAGCATGTAACCGGACATTATGCTCAATCGTTAAACAAAGCATTCAAGAATTACACCCATCCTAACATGCATCTAACATTCTATGCTACACAAACATCATGCTTTGAACTTTAAGTCTACATATTACTAGTGAGCAAGAGAATCCTACCCACCTGATAATGCAGAATGACCCTTGTGCCTACTCGTGAGGATTACGCTCAAAGTCCACAATCTGAAATGATTAAACCTCATCATTCACTCCAAATCACTAAAAACCCTTCTTCAATACTAGTACAAAAATCCAGATTTCCATTTTTTCACACAAAAATGTGAAATTATAGTCAACGCATTCTAAATTAAGAATAAAACACATTTACAACTGACTACAACTTCAAAAGAGGAATAGATTGAGTTTTATTTACTACCCAAGGAATTTCACCTTCCAAAAGTCCTCCAACTAGGTGAAATTCTTCTGGATTCATCAAAAATTGCACATGAACAGTTAAAACTTCTAGAATTCAGTTTTAAATCAATAACGCTTTATGAGTCAAGAACTCTCAATTCTTTATTTTTTGATACTGAATCTGTATAATTTTCTAAAGGAATACGCAGATCTTAAATTAAATTATTGAGAGGTTAAGATTCCTGCCTCAGACCTTTAGATCCTCCTTGAATCAACTTTGGATCGTTTTTCTAAAATCATGAGATGATTTGGGGAGATCTGGGAGTGAAATGACGTGATTTGGGCTTGAAAAAATATTAAATATTGCGTATTAGTGCGGTCAACAGTTTACAGACTGCAGTCACTAGATTTTTCCTTTTTTTCAGATTTTTTCATCTGATTACCGCAGTCGCTGATTACCACGGTTGCCAATGACCGCGGTAATCGATTACCTAGGTCGCCAGTACAAAAATAATTTTTCAGCATTTTTTCTTAGTTTTTCTCCTTATTCTAATACATCATACTATTTTATTTTGTTATCAAACATTAATACAAACCTTTAAAATATGGTTTCACATATTTTTACATTTATTTCATAATTTTTTAAAAAATCAATTTTCGATGTGTACGCATTTGAAAATTTTGGGGTTTTACACTACTTGCCTAGGCAATTCTTTTTGTTTATGCGTATTGTTTTCTCTCGTTGGGTACCATTTACTAAATTTCTAATTAATTCACTTATCTTATTTTAATTTCTTAATTAATTTATCTCGATTTGCATGCAATTACCTTTATTTACATTTAATTATGTTTAAAATTTTTTAAGTATTTCAATAGTACTCTCTTAAAAGAAGTTATCCTTGAAATTCGCAAAGCAATTACTTACTTGTGTTCTATGGTTTACTCACTCAACTTGGTCTCTGAAACAACTCTAGGTACCTTGCTTTGATCTTACTCTCTGGTTCTCACGTTGCGTCATCAACTCTATGATGTCCTCGCAGGACTTTCATGTAATACCCCAGAATTTTGTCAAATAATTTAAAATAAATAAAATAAGACAAATAAATTAATTTTGGGTGCAAATGGTGGGTTGGCACATGAAAAATAATTTATATTTGAAATATAATAAAAATTAGGATAATTAAATGAAAATTTCAATTTAGTGGAATTAATTATGAAATTTAAGGAGTTGCTTAAGGAATAAATAAAAATAAAGTATAAATACACATATAGGTTAATATGGGTATGAATAAAGTATATTTTAGCACAATAAATGTGAATACTACATATTATGGGGATATGTACAAAAAAAGATTCATATAATGAAATAAAATGTATTTATTAAAAATAAATCAAACATTATGTGAATAATAGTGTATAATTACATAATTTATTATCTGAAAATGAAAAATGAAATAAATAAAAATACATGGAAATAAAAAATATTAATTATTTAATTAATAGCATTAAAAACATTAAAGAAATGAAAATATATAAGATAAATGTAATATTCAATAATTAGAAAGGGGAAAAATTTAGTAAATCATCAATATGGAAGGGAATATACAAGAAAATCAAATTTTTATCAATTTAGAAGTGTCCAATTGGCTAAAATTCAGATTATAGAAGCTTTAGAAAGGGATTTTGTAATTAGAAACACGATCCAACGGCCAGAAATCCATCATCCGTAGGATCTAAGATCGCACGGTCACGATCAATGCTTAAATGGCACCCGGATGCACCGAATCACGTAGATCGAACGACCAGAATTCGTTATGCACAAGTCGAGAATCATCAAACGGTTCTAATTCGAGATAGTTACGATCTGATGTGTCGATCGAGGCTCATCGTGTGGCTCAGATGCATAATCAGGACTGTTACGTTTCTCGAGAATCATCTAACGGTGAAGATTCGAAAAAACCCTGATCCAATGCGTAACTCGAGGATCATCAACGGTCCAAAACGAGGCGCGCTGAGGAGATCGCGAAGTGATGCACCGATCGAGGAAGATCAACGATCCAGATCAAATTCGAATATGTTTAATCACGAAACGCGTGTCTCGAGGATGATCCCACCGTCCGGAACGAATTCGTTAATCTAATCGCGAACCCACACTGCGATCGAGATTCATCGGACGTCCCAGATTTCATCTGATCGATCTAAATCGTGATCTGATGCTGCGATCGAGGAAAATCTAACGGCCAACATCTTATCCACCCGATCCTGATCACGAAACGCATCTCGAGAACAATCCAACGGCCGAAATGCAATGCTCCGATTAATATAAACGAAAATCCAAAATAAAATTCGAAAAAAATTCAAAAAAAATCAGAAAAAATCCCAAAAAATTTCTATAAACGTGGTTTTCCAATTCCAAGCCAACTTCCTAATTTCCTATGATTGGGGGGCACGAAATATTGAAGAATTGGCAAGATTCCATCACAAACTTGCCATTCTACACACATTTGAAACCTATATAAACCCCCCAATGCTCACAACTCAAACCATCTCAAGCAACAAGAGTTGAGTTGTCATCTTGTGCTTCAAGCCCTCTTATTAGCAATCCCCTTAGTTATTGAGTGATCTTGAACTATTCTTAAGCATTCTTGAGTGTTCTTGAGTGATTTTGAGTGTTCTTGAGAGTTTGTGAGTGTTTAGAAGCTGTTGAAGTAGCGGAACTCTACCGGATTTCAGAGACATACAGAAGATACGCATTTTAAGGTGGAAGTGACTTCTAACCTTTACCTCTTTATTTTAATTCGAATAAGTCTTGCATGTGTGATGATGTTTTGAAGATGATAATATGCATGCTTTATTTATTTGATGGACCATGAATATGCATGTTAAGCATGTTTAGAAATTAAGAATATTGATGCATGTTATACATGAATTGTGCCATGAATAAATATTTAATGTTTTATGTTATGTACATGTTATGTCGAAGGTTTAATTCGATATTATGTGTTTTATCACTAAGAAAAGATTAAATAATGACTCAATCCACGCACCGGCGCGATGATAGGCGCGGGGAAAGACGTCATCGTGTCTTCCACCCCCCGACCCGGCTTGCCGATTTTTTTTATTTGATTGATGATTTTGAACTGGGATTCCAAAAAGTGATCCCACTTGATAGATAGATAGGGGGTTTGAGTTTCCAAGAGTGATTCTCTCTCCCCACGATGTGGAACACAGAGATTAAACTCTTTCGGTCAGAATGTCAACCAAAACAAGAAAGTGTTTGAATCGCCTAATGTACAAAAGTTTTTGATATGCTTGGTTTGTTTGAATTGAAATAATGATTTAAATGTTAGAAAGATCCACTGGGCTGTATGCTCACCCTTTCTCTTATTTTTCAGGTATTTGAATCACATGAAGACCATGAACATTAGTTAGGTCCTTTTTGTTTAAAAAGTTTCTAATTTTTATGTAAGGGCATGTTGCCCAAGTTTTAAGACTTCCGTTGTAACTTTTTTTTAATCAAATTGTGTACTCAATTTTATTTAATTGAGTTTACGAATTTCAGTTATTTCCTCATTTATTGCCTTATTAAATTTTTGATTTAATTTATGCACAGTTAAAATTGAGGCATGAAATAATTGAAATAGAAAGTCAAGTGTGTGTCGCTTGTAATGTAACACCAGCCCGGCTCGCTGTCTGGCCCACTGTAAAGAAAATGGTGGACTTGTCCAATGCTTAAGGATACGGAGGTTGGGTGTTACAAAGGTGGTATCAGAGCCTAGGCATTAAATGCTAGGCCAAAATTAGAAAGTTACTCTGATACCAAATGTGGTATCAGTGCTCATTCAGTAGATGTACTGGGCAAGAAATAGAAAGTTACTCTGATACCAAAGGTGGTATCAGAGCTCAGTCAGTAGATGTACTGGGCAAGAATTAGAAAGTCAATTAGTGGTTATTTGACTAGAATTAGAAACTCAAATTAGGGTTTCATTGAGAATTGAATTGAATTTAGAATGCCCTACCTTATATTTTTGAAATTGAAGAATGTTTTAGAAAGTGTTTTCAAAAAGAAAAGATATGTTTTTGAAATGTTTTGTTTGGATACAAAGACTAGACGTTGAGCTGATAGTGGGTAAGCCTTATCCCGAGTAAAGCTAAACATTGAAAGGGAGGTGGGTTATCCTGCCCTAAAAAGCGCGGTTGCTAAGCAGACTTCGGTCTCGCCGCCCGATCTGGAGGTTGTCCCACCAGCTCATATGAG
>JAJIYU010015382.1:0-12705 GCA_030144865.1 Tinospora cordifolia
AAAAAAAAAAGCTAGAGTGTTTGTAGTTGCTGATGCCCCTGAGGATCAAGTCCCTATAGTAGAAGGTACATTTTTGTTGTTTAATGTTACTGTGAAATTGTTGTTTGATTTGGAGCTACAAAATTGTTTGTTGCTAAAAAACTAGCAGATAGGTTGCAACTAGTAGCAAAGACATTACTTATGATTTTGAATGTATCCACACCCATAGAGACTACCATCACCACAAAAAATGTGTAGTTGTAACCTTAGGTTTGGAGATAAACTAATCTCAGTTGACCTCTGTGTACTTCCATTTTATGGATATGACGTAATCGTGGGGATAGACTGGCTAAACCAGTTTCAGACACAAATAGATTGTCCTAAGAGGCAAGTAATGATAACATTAGATTCGAGAGAAACCTATATAATCAATGATGATGTGCATAGATTACCTAGAAGCTCAATGATGGCCATGTTGAATTGTCTAAGACAGAAAGATGAACTCAAGAAACCCTTAGAGGAGAACGATATATAGCATGAAGGAATCCAGAACTTAGAAGTAGTTCAAGATTGAAATTCACCTTGGAACCAACCCCATAGCCATACATCCCTATAGAATGCCACCAGTAGAACTAATCGAGTTAAAGACTCAACTAAAAGAGCTCTGAGGAAAGGATTAGAAACTTCTAATCTTGTTCCTAAGGTATTTAGAAACATTTTTTTCATGTTTCCTCATTGAAACTGTCCATTCTATTAAGGCGAGCATAAGAGATGACGACTAGGGTTTGTGCTCATGGGACGTTTTGTGTGCGTATAGCTTGGGTGCGCATGATCATTTGTTGTGTATGCATGAGATCATTCTTTTAGGGTTTCTAAACAACCATGGATGGTTTACTTGTGTATATAGAGTGTGGTGTACATGATCAAAATAGTTCACCATGTGACTTGCACATGCTTAGGGGTGCTCATACATTTTTGGATCCACATGACTTTAAAATAACTTCATATATTTCAATTAGATAAGTTTTTCCCCATTTCTTTCCTAATTTTAAATTCCCTTAAAGCATACAAAGTAAATGAACCCTTAATTGTGCAAATGAAATGAATTTTGGTTGCCTAAACCATTCGAGGTGTTCACTTCATTTCATTTCTTTCCTTTTTCTTAAACTTCACTCCCCTCAACGGTTTTTGAGCAAATGTGGACTTGCTAATGAATTCTAGAAATGAATTGGTCTTCATTTATCATTTCATTTCATTTAGTACAATTTTTCGTTGTATTACAAAACCCAACCAAGCAAAGTGGAAAGAACAAGCCAAGCAACAAGGGTTGTGTTATAACTGAAACCAGTCGGGACATATGGCTAAGTTTTGTCCTACCAAAACCCAAGCTCGGCAACAACAATAAAACAATCAAGGAGGATGAGAGAATGGAGATCTTCAATAGCGACAACCTTGGCAGAACAACATCCAAGGGCAAAACCAGAACCAAGCTAGATGTGGCTGACTTTCAAGAGGAACAAGTCCTTGTTGTTGAAGGTGAATTCTTATTATTTAATGTTGGTGTGAAACCGTTGTTTGATTCAGGTCCTATGAAATCTTTTTCTATTGAGAAACTAGTAAATAGGTTGCTACTAGTACGAAAGACTTTACCCATGACTTTGAATGTATCAACCTCCATAGGGACCACTGTTACCTTAAAAAGAATGTGTAGTTGTAACCTAAGATTTGGGGATAAATGAATCTCAATAAACCTCTGTGTACTACCATTTTATTGATATGATGTAATCTTGGGGATTGACTAGTTAAACTAATATCATGCACAAATAGATTGTCTTAAAAGGCAAGTAACCACAACACTACTTTCGGGAGAAATCTATAGAATCAACAGTGATATGCGAAGATTACCGAGAAGCCCAATGATAGCCATGTTGAACTACCTGAAGTAGGAAAAATAAGTTTGAGGAACTCTATGAGGAGGACCTTGTAGAGCAAAGAGGAATCTAAGACTTAAAAGTTGTTAGGTATTATGAAGATGTGTTACCAAATGATTTCTTTTATTCTTTATTTCAATTTTCTTTCCCTCTCTTTTCTTTTCATTCCCTTTCGTCATTCCTTAAGTCCCATAGGTTTGATCCTGTAGAATCTGACACATTTTCTCATCACAGGCTATTGCATGCTAAAGAAGAAGAGTTCAAGATTGAACTTCACCCTAGAACCAACCCCATACCTATACCTTCCTATAGGATGGCACCAACAGAGTTGATCGAGTTAATGACTCAGCTAGACGAGCTCCAAGAGAAAGGATTCATCAGGCCAAGTAAATCACCCAAGGGAGCTCCAGTGTTGTTCATAAAGAAAAAAGATGGGTCCATGAGACTACATGTTGATTACTAAAAATTGAACCAAACAATTGTAAAGAACAAGTACCTTCTACCAAGGATTGATGACTTATTCGATCAATTAAGAGGAGCCACCCATTTCTCAAAGTTCGATCTTAGGTCAAGATATCAACAATTGAGCATTTAAGAGTTTGATATACACAAGACGACCTTCACGACACGATATGGACACTTAGAGTTCACTATGATGCCATTGATCTTAACCAATGCCCCAACAACGTTCATGGATTTGATGCTGAGCGTTTAGACAATAACTCAACTAATTTGTGATAGCATTCGTAAATGAAATCTTGATCTACTCTAAGTCAGAAGCTGAACACTTAGAGCACTTGAAATTTGTCTTAGAGATCCTTAGAAGAAACCCGTTATATTCCAAGTTCAATGAGTGTGAATTCTAGATGAAGACTATAAAGTTCTTTGGCAACGTAATATTAGTAGATGGCATCTCTATAGATTTGGAGAAGGTGAAAGCTGTCATACACTCTAAACAACCAAAGATAGTTACAAAGATTAAGATTTTCTTAAGCTTAGCTAGGTACTATTGAAGGTTCATACAAGACCTCTCCGAATTGGCAGAACCCATGACCAAACTGACTAGGAAAGGAGTCAATTCAATTAGGATGAGAAGTGGTAGCGATCATTCCAAGAGCTATAGAGGAGATTGACTACGACCCCCATCTTAATCACTCCTACCCATGGTGCTACTTATGTTCTGTGTATGAATGCTTCATAGATGGATTGGGAACAGTATTGATGCAAGAGGGAAAGGTTGTTGCACATGCCTCAAGACAACTAAAGATCCATGAAAAAAACTACTTGACCCATGACTTAGAGCTGGTTGTTATTGTGTTTGCCCTAAAGATTTGGAAACACTATCTTTACGATGAGAAGTTTGAATTGTTTTCATATTACAAGAGTTTGAAGTACATATAAACCTAGAAAGAGTTGAACCTCAAGCAACAAAGATGGATGCAGTTCTTTAAGGATTATGATTTTCAAATACATTACCATCAGGATAAAGCCAATATACTAGCCGATGCCTTGAGTAGGAAGTTCAACAAGTAGGATGAGGAGAAGGGTCAGATGTACCAACTAATTGAGGAATTCAATTTGGGCATAAACTAAGTTGAGAATCAGGCCTACCTCTACAACACTTCTTGCCAATCGGATCTTCTACATTAGATCAGGGATAAACAATGACAAAATAATGGCTCACAAGTATACAATGCATCTTGGTGGGACAAGATGTATCAAAACCTCAAAAATACCTATTGCTAGCAAGGAATGAAGAGAGATGTGGCTGAGTATGTCTCTAAGTGCTTAAAATATCTATAAGTAAAAACACAACATTGAAAATACTCTAGAATGTTACAACCACTGCTTGTCTTTGGATGGAAGTGGGACAACATTGCCATAGACTTTGTTAGTGGATTACCCCAAAACCAAAAAGGAGAAGATACTATATGGATGATTGTGGATCGTCTTACTAAAGTGGTTCATTTCCTGCCAATTTCATCCACAGACCAAGTTAGTAAGTTGGGAGAACATTATCTGAAGGAGAACATAAGATTTCATGGTGTGCCTAAGATGATAGTATCTGACAGAGACATTTGATTCACATCATAATTCTAGCAGAGTCTTCAAAAGGAGTTGGGCACTAGACTCACCATGAGCATTGCATTCCATCCTCAAATCGATGGTCAGTTTTAGAGAGTCATTTAGACATTAGAAGACATGTTGAGGTCTTGCATCCTTGATTTCAATGGCAATTGGAGTAATTACCTACACTTGGTAGAGTTTGCCTATAACAATAGTTATCAGGCAAGTATAGAGATAGCACCATATGAAGTTCTCTATGGAAGGTCCTGTAGATACCAAACTGTTGAGCTAAACTTGGAGATCATGTGCTTACTGGGCCAGATCTGGTGGAAGAAATGAATAATCAAGTAAAGAGTGCGAAGTAGACAAAAGGAGAAGACCCCTAGAGTTTCAAGTTAGTGATAAGTGTTCCTCAAAATTAGCCCTCAGAAAAGAATCAAATGGTTTGGACATAAAGGAAAGTTGTCACCTAGATTCATCGATCCATTTGAGATACTCAGAAGAATTGGAAAATGCGCCTTTGAGTTAGACCTACTGAATCAAATGACCTTAGTACACAATGTGTTCCATGTGTTAATGCTGAGGAAGTATGAACCAGACCCCTCTCACATAATCCATTGGGAGAAGATGAACATCCAAGTCGATGCTACTTATGAAAAAACGGCAATTAGAATCCTTGATCACAATGTGCAAAGCCTGAGAACGAAGAACATTTCCTTATTTAAAGTTCTCTAAAAACATCATGGAGTAGAAGAGGCCACTTGGGAGCTAGAAAGTGAGATCATGGCTAAGTATCCAGACCTTTTTGCTATAAATGCATAACGAAACTACTCTCGATGGATTAGTGCAAATTTCAAAGACAAAATTACTTTTAAGGAAGTAAGTTGTAATACTCTAAAAATTTCTACGAAATTTAAATAAATAAAATAGAATTAATCCTTGAAAATTTTATGAAATTTTAGAAATACAAGATTTTATACGTTTTAACTTATAACTGGCCAAAATGATAAATGACATCAATTGAGAATTTTGTAGAATTTTTGGATGTAAAATGATGTATATTCCAAGTTATAAAATAAAGTAGGTAAAATGAAAATAAAACCAAGGGGAAAAGATGACCAAAAATAAAAAATAAGAAACAAAAATAACAAAGAAAGTTGCTAATAATCTACACGTTCCATAACCCTCATTCTCTTCACACAAGAAAAATAGAGAATTAGAAATGTTTCTTAAATGAAATCAACTCAAACGAGAGTATTAGCAACTCTTAAAATAATTAGTTACTAATATATATGATTGGAATGGAAGTAAAATAGAGAATTAGAAAGGTTTCTAAAATGAAATCAACCCAAAAGAATGTATTAGCAACTTCTAAAACCTTTACTTACTAATTCTTATGCATAAGAAACAAATAAAAAGGAAAAGAGTTTTAGAAAGGTTTCTACAGTGAAGATGTAATACCCTAAATTCTTGTACTCAATTAAATGAAAAATTTATTATTTATTTAGTGAAATTTGGGTGCAAAATGAAATTGGGCTCATTTTAGGGCTAAATCTAGCAGGTTCCAAAACTCTCATTTAGTGCCCCTTAGGGATCCAAAACAACTTGAAATGAAGTAAGGTGACATGAACCAACTAAGGAGACAACATATGAAAAAATTAGAACAATTGGTCGAGGTTAAGGTTTTCATTTGCCAAACGCCCTTCAGGGGGGGTCCAAATTAGAAAGAATTGTCATTTAGGGTACTTCAGGGAATTGAAATGACCCGAAATGAAATGAAATAACATGAACTAACAAAATGAATAACATGTCCAAAAATTAGAATAATTGGTCGAGGTTAATGTTTTCATTTGCCAAACGTCCTTCAGAGGGTCCAAATTAGAAAGACTTGTCATTTAGGGTACTTCGGGGGATTGAAATCACTCAAAAAGAAATGCAATGACATGAACTAACAAAATGAATGATATGTCCAAAAATCAGAACAATTAACCAAGATTTGGATTTTCATTGCCCAGTGACCTCAGTGGGTCTTAAATAAGGAAAGTTTTTGGAGGAAAATCACCTAGGGCCAAACCATACCTTAAAATGTGCATTAGGTTCATGTGATTCCAAAACTATAGGATATAAATCATAATTCCATCTTAATAAGGAGATATTAATTTTTATTTGATTTTTGTGATCCCATTAAGTCATGGCCACCCCAGTTAATTGTGTACACCCACACCCACTTAAGCCAAAATCGGCCTGACCACGTACATGTGTGTGTGCACACATGTGAGAAACCCTATTTAGATAGTTTTTTGGAACCAAGATGAGCATTTTTGACTATTATATGGTGTCCACTCAAATTTGATATTGTACTCCAATGCTTGATGTCCAAGAAATTAGAGAATGGGAAAATATTCCTTGTGTGTTTGTGTGATCAGCGAGCAAGGAAACCAAAAAGGAAAGTTTCCATGAGCATATATAGAATGTCCCATTTGAATTAGAATATGATTTAAACCTCTTTTGTGTTCACACATAGTTAGGAAACAAGATTGTACTCATATCGTTTGAATTAAAAAGCAATATGGTCCCACTTGCCAACCATGAACACACTTGCCCTCTTTATGCAAACCATCCCCTTATGAGCTTGGAAACATGCCCAAATGTGGTGAGCTGCTCTAGCTTCCCTAGATGCCCCTCTTGTGCTCATGAACACCTATAAATACCCCCTCTTGCTCACATTCATCTCATCCCAAAGCAAAGAGTTGACACTTCCCTCTTTGCTTGTTCTTGCCTTCTTCTTGGCACCCTTTCCCACTCTCTTTTCTTTCTTGTGTGAGAAGTCTTATTTCAATATTTTAGAGAGTTGTTGAAGTAGCTTTGTTGGTGATTAGAAGATCTTGAAGTTCTGAAAGTGATAGATAAGGGGAACCTCTGCCGGATTCTACAAAGAAACTTAGATTAAGGTGGAGGAATTTCTTGAACTTCTACTTTGCTCTTTCAAATTTCTAGCATGTCCATGCTTGTTTCCATTCTAGTTTTTAGCATGTTTTTTTTTAGTTTCAGCATGTTTAATCATATTTGAATTTTAGTTTAACATGGTTTTATGTTTTAATCACTCATGAGAGCATGTCATGCTTAGAATCCATGTTTAGGATTTAATTCAATGTTTCAAGCATGCTATCTAATGTTTACATGCTTTCTTGGTTGTTTAAAATTCTGATATTTACATTTTGAATTTTTTTTTATGATTATGTGATTCTTAAATATAAGAAATTGAAGGTAAGAACCATGTACTATCATAGTGACCCATATGGGTGCTATGGGTGTTCTTAACACATGCTTGGAGTGTGTGGATGCGGGGCACAACTAATGGATACTTGATATGTAGCATCCAATGGAAAGTGACAAAGAAATTCCTTTCCACCCTAAAGAGGGGTATCTAAATTAAGAACATCAAGGGAGTAGAACCCTTTTAAGTCTTAATGTCAACTACAACCAAAAAGTTGTTTGAATCACTTAATGCATGAAAGTGGTTGAATTTGGATGTGCTATTGATTTGAAATAATAACTTAGTTGTTTAATGGATGATCCACGAGGCTATGTGCACACCCCTTCATTTTATTTTTCAGGAAATTGAAATGCATGAACAAGCTTGCTAAGGAATTAGAAAATCTATTTTTAGAAAGTTTTTATGTAAGGGCATATTGCCTAAATTTTGAATAAAGACTTCTGCTGAATTTTTGTTTTAATCTTAGAGTTACGTACTCTTTCTTTTGATTATATGAATTCAATAATGTATTTCTTTATTTTATTTTGAATAAACAAAGAGTTTGAAGCTTTCCTTTATTTACTTGTATTATCTTATTGAATATTAAACTCATTGGAAGTGAATTTATGAGTATTTCAATAAGTGTTAGAATAGAGTAATTGAGATGCAAGTTTTATACTTGTAATGTAACATAGAACCCAACCTGCCTTATGGTTGAGCTTAAATGTGTCTCTAGGGGGTTGGGGTGTTACAAAGGTGGTACTAGAGCTTAGGCTTTAGGTACCTTGGGCTTGAATGAAAAAGTCAATCAGTGTCTGTTTGACTAGAATTTGAAACTCAAATTATGGTTTCACATTGAATTGAATTGAATCTTGAATGCCTCGGGCCAAAATTAGAAAGTCAATCAGTGGCGATTTGACTGGAATTCGAAACTCAAATTAAGGTTTTACTTTGAATTGAATTGATTCTTGAATTCCCTACCTTCTATTTTTTGGAATTGAAAAACATTTTACAAAGTGCTTTAAAAAAATGAACTATTTGTTTTTAAAATGTTTTGTTTGGATATAAAGACAGCAAGTTGAGCTGATAGTGGGTAAGCCTTGTCCCGAGTAAAGCTAAACATTGAAAGGGAGGTGGGTTATCCCACCCTAGAGAGCACAGTTGCTAAGCAAACTTCGGTCTCGCTGCCCAATCTGGAGGTTGTCCCACTAGCTTGTACAAGTAGTTTGAGTTAAAGAACAACTTTACTTTCTATAAAGGAAAATTAGGTGGAAAATTAGGGCAAGGAATTGAATAAAAGTCGAAAAAGATGCCAAAGGTGGTATCTCAACTAGCCAAAGGTTGTGAGTCAACCAGACAAAACCTTAGGTCCAGGGGAAAGACCTAAGGTAGAAACGTGATGTAGCTATGGGTGGCACAGTGGATCAAAAACACAAATCTTTAGGACATAGGCTAGAGACTGAAACTTGTGTGAAAACAAAAAATTGTTTGATTAGGACGCGGGACTGGGAAGCTTCTATATCTTTCGATTTCTATGTAGAATGGGATGCATAGGAATTTGGGGTTATGGAAGAAGCCTGAACTCAAAGAATGATGATCTATGGGTGGTGAATGATTGGTAACTCTGGCAGAATGGGTTTCTCTATGCTCGCTGGTATGGGATGGTGGAGTGTAGTGGGCTCGAGAACCTTAGTTATCGAGCAATTTGCAAAATTGTTTGGGTGCGGTTCTGTTCTAGGTGGAAGCGTAAGTAGAAGGGATAGAATTGTATGGGATACTTAAACCTGAATTCTTAGGTGTCTTGTTGTGCTAGCTTGATAGTATGATTGTCTAATATGCATGTTGTAATATTTAATTGCTTTGAGGCCAAATCCTCTACCCATGCATGAAAAGAACATAGAAGAAAAACCTTTAGGCCACTGAGCAAATCAAGAACCTAGAGACATGAATCCAGAATCATGATAGTACGAACATTTGATGAGGCAAATACTGACAACCTACTCAATTTGTAGACAATGGCTGGGATAAGAAGGTACGCTACTCGATCCACCACCTCTGATGAAACCAAACAATGGGAACATGAACTGCCTACTAGAATGGAGGCGCGGATGGAGGCCATGATGAATGAGATGTTGTAGAAGGTGTTGGATCAACTGTTGAGGGCACTTCCACAAATAATCCTCAGGTAGCTCCAAAACCTCAAGTACCTGAATCCGTCCAGGTTCACTAGCCACCACCTGTGGCCCATGATCCTGAACATCAGAGGACTCAGGAGGGTTTGGAGGATGAGAAAAAGAGGAAGATGTTGATAGAGCTACAGAAGCTCTATCCTCCTTCATTTGATGGGACTACAAATTGCATCTCGACGAACCACTGGTACCAAGAAATGGATGAAATTCTTAATGTACTGAAAGTAAATGGGTTTAGATGGGTGGCATTGGCCACACACCACTTCAAAGGACCAGTCAGAAGTTGTTGGCGTATGATGAGGATGGATCCTAATACGGATGTGGATGCCATAAGCTGGGAGAACTTCTCATAAATCTTTCACGAAAAGTTTTTTCTAGAGGCAACCTTGAATAAGTTACAAGAAGACTTTTTCGACTGAATCAGAGGGACATGACTGTAGCTGAATATGAACGGAAGTTCACTGAACTGGCCAAATGCTCCCCAGATCTGATCAGGGAAGAGAAACGAAAGGCCAATAAATTCAAACAGGGTCCCAAGATGGAGATCCGAAAGATAGTGAAAACTCTAGGCCTAAAGACTTATAAAGATGTCATGGAAAAGGCCGTAACACTAAAACAAGAACTCAAACTAGAACAAAAGTTGAGCGGGAAGAATAAGAGGCCCAAAAGTGAAAATGATCAAGGGGCTCAGAAGCAAAAAAAGAATGGTGGAAAGCACCACATACACAGAAAAAGGGGTAGGCCAAGAATGAGTCAAGGGAACAAGTGGAAATAAGGGCTTTCTTTTGTGTGCAACCAGAAGGGTCATTTGGCTAGAGATTGTCTTAATGCATAGGCTCAAGCTCCTCAGCAACAACCACAGCAGGGAGGAGGTCAAAATGGTCGTCCTCAAGGGAGACAACAACAGTCAAATGCCAATCAGGGGCATAACCAAGGTTGTGGGCAAAACGATGCTAGAATGTTCACTGTTGAGGCTCAGGAAGACCAGGTCCCTACAGTGGAAGGTACAATTTTGTTGTTCAATGTTGCCGTGAAATTGTTGTTTGACTCGGGTGCCTCTAAATCTTTTATTTCTGAGGAACTAGTTGATAGTTTACAACTTGTGACGAAAACACTATCTATAACTTTGAATGTGCCCACACCCATTGGGGTCACTGTGACTTCAAAAAGAATGTGTAGTTGTGACCTAAAGTTTGGGGATAACTTCTTAACAGTTGACCTATGTACCTTACCTTTTTATGGCTATGATGTAATCTTGGGAATGGATTGGTTAAACTAGTACCAATCCCAAATAGATTGTCCTAGAAGACGAGTGACCATAACTGTACCTTTAGGGGAAACTTATAGAATCAATGGGGATATGCAATGATTACCAAGAAGTCTAGTCATAGCCATGTTAAACTGCTTAAGGCAAAAGAATGAGTTCAAGGAATTCTCTGAGGAAAAACCTATTGAAGTAAAGAGAATCCAAGACTTGGAGTGGTTAGTGATTACGAAGATGTGTTCCCCGACGACTTACCTGGACTACCACTTGCTAGAAAGTTAGAGTTCAAGATTGAACTTCACCCTAGAACCAACCCTATCACCATACTTCCTTATAGGATGGCACTGACTGATTGAGTTAAAGTTTCAACTCGATGAGCTCCGAGAGAAAGGCTTTATTAGGCCGAGTTAGTCACTTTGGGGAGCTCCAGTACTATTCATAAAGAAGAAAGATGGTTCTATGAGACTTTGTGTAAATTATCAAAAGCTGAACCAAGCAATAGTGAAGAATAAGTATCCTTTGCCAAGGATTGATGACCTATTTGATCAATTGAGAAGAGATACTCATTTCTCAAAAATTTATCTTAGGTTGGGATATCACTAGTTTAGAATCAGGGAGTCTGATATACACAAGACTGCCTTCAGAACAAGATATGGACACTTTGAGTTCATTGTGATGCCCTTTAGTTTGACTAATGCCCTAGCAACATCATAGACTTGATGAACCGAGTGTTTAGATAGTACCTTGACTATTTTCTAGTGGTATTCCTAAAGACATTCTAATCTACTCCAAGTCAGAGGCTGAACACTTAGAACACTTGCAGATAGTGTTGTAGACCCTTAGAAGGCATCAATCATATGCCAAGTTCAGCAAGTGTGAGTTCTAGATGAAGACGATCAAGTTCCTCAGCCACGTGGTATCAACAGAAGGCATCTCTATAGATTCAAATAAAGTAGAAGCGGTTATGGATTGGAAGCAACCTAAGACAGTTATAGAGATTATGAGCTTCTTAGGTTTGGTTGTGTGTTACAGAAGATTCATCCAAGATTTCTCCAAACTAGCAGAACCTATGACCAAGCTGACTAGGAAGGGAGTTAAGTTCTATTGGAATGAGAAGTGTGAACAATCATTCCAGGAATTGAAGAAGAGATTGACTACGGCCCCTGTCCTTGTAACTCCAACCCATGGTGTTACCTATACCCTCTATACTGATGCCTCGTTGAGTGGATTTGGAGCAGTATTGATGCAGGAAAGACAAGTAGTTGCTTACGCCTCACAATAACTGAAGGTCTATGAGAAGAATTATCCTACTCTCGACCTAGAATTAGCAACCATCGTATTTGCCCTGAAGATTTGGGGACACTACCTTTATGGTGAAAACTTTGATCTATTTTCAGATCATAAGAGCTTCAAGTATATCTATACCCAAAAAGAGTTGAACCTCAGGCAACGTAAGTGAATGGAGTTCCTCAAGGACTATGATTTCCAATTACAACTACCATTTGGAGAAGACCAATGTCGTGGTTGATGCCTTAAGTAGAAAGTTCAACAACCAAGAGGTAGAAAAGGGCCAGATGTACCAGTTGATCGAAGACTTTAGACTGGGGATAACCTTGAATGACAAGCAAGCCTACCTTTATAACATGTCTTGCCAATCGGATCTATTACATTAAATTAGGGGCGAATAGAGGCAAGATAAGTGGCTTGTGGGTCTAATAGAAGGAATTGAATAGGGTAAACATTCTGACTTTAGTTTAGACACTAAGAATATCCTAAGGCTCAGGGAGAAGATCTGTGTATGTAACGACCTGTATTTTTTGACATTCAATCGACGGGTTCGACATGTATTTTGATGTATTAATTAATGAATTATAAATGAGAAATACATGATTATATAGAAATATGAAATTTTTCGGCAATAATATTAATCAAAGTGTGTATTAAATGGTAATACATGATTTTTGGTGATAATATATATTAATAAGTGTATTACTTGAGAAATTAGAACAAATAAATAAT
>JAJIYU010015383.1:0-12697 GCA_030144865.1 Tinospora cordifolia
TTCGTTGTGTCTCTGGTGGCTTCACCTCTGTGCCGTGTTGCTGCTTCTTCTTCTTTTATCTTTCGATGCTTCTAATGTTGTTACTGTAGTGCGTCTTGATATACTTGTAAATAAAACCAAACTGTTGGTAATATTGAAAAGGAAAAACTTTACAAAAATATTTTTGATAATATTTTTAAAATAATGACATTTTGTGTAATTTCCTCAATATTATTCCTAAAGTTATTACTTCTCCAGATCTACTTTTAGTCTTTTACTTGCTTGATTTATTCTTTAACAAAATATTTTGTTTTTTAATTTTAATAATAATTTCAAAACTTAACACTAAAAACATTTTTAGAAACTATATGTTGAATGCTTGAGTATATTCCTAAAGTTATTTTTTAAATTACATGCTAAATCTAGCCTTAACAAGATGAATCAAGCCAGAAAAGTCAGGTCTTTTGAACGACAGCGTAGGGCCCACGCGCTCACGCAAGTCCCAACACACCTTTCCACGTTTGTTCGTTATTTCTTTCATTCTGGAGGTCAGAATCGTAATCTGAACCCAAACCGACGACGACAAGATAAGGGCCTTTTCCGGCCGAATTGGCCCCGAGACAGACTCCTGTAGTCCAAGGTCAGTCCTTCACATCTAAATCCAGAAAAAAAAAAAAAGGTCTTATGCTTTTATCTTCAACTGATTTTTTCAACCTAGCGAGATTTGAGATGGTTTGATCTTTTAATCGGTTCGGTTTCTGATTCCTGGTTTATTTGTGTTTTTTAGTGGATTTCACTTTCCCAATTTCACTCCAATTCCATGCATCATTGCTTCGTTCGGAGGAAAGGCCTCGAAATCTTTGCTTCTATTTGAAACCCTAAGTTTCTGGATCTTGCAGAGTGATCAAAATCTCGTGCTTTGCTATTTCTTTGCTTGAATGCGCTGTTCGATTTTTGAAGAAAACATCGTTTGCTTGCATCGAATTCGTAAATTTCGGCAAAAAAGTGATTTTTTGGGCTTATTTATCGTTCTTGTGTAATTTCTTTCGTTCTTCTCTTTTTGTTAATTTTTTAAACTGAATTTCTTGCCTTAATGTTGTAATGTATGATGCGATTCTTACTTTCTTGTTTCAGGTGCTTGATTTACTTCAGTCCTTTGTCGAATACCTGCTTATTCGACAATGGAGTCTCTATGGAAGCTTCTTTACCTGTTTGAACCAGCTCCTCTAACACTAATGCTAACTGCCATAACTGTCACTTTTGCTTCCGCTGTTCGGGCGCTGAGCCATGGACAGGAAATGGAAAGAAACCGTGATGCTTCAGAGGCTTCAATCACCTTGGGCAGGTCTCAAGCGCTGTTGATTCCAGTTCTTAGTTCTTGTAGCTTGGTTCTGATGTTCTATCTGTTCTCATCTCTTTCGCAGTTCCTTACTGTTTTCACTTCATTGGCCTGTGTCTTCTCCCTTTTCTTTTGCTTCTCACCTATTCTTGCATACATTAATACGAAACTGGGGTTTTCGGACCCTTTTCTATCACGGTGTTGCGCAAAATTGATGACACGGAACCAGGGCATTCTATTAGTGTTTTCTGCAGGAACTGTGGTGGCGTGGCTTATTTCGGGAAATTGGATGTTGAACAACTTGTTGGGCATTTCTCTCTGTATTTCTTTTGTGAGCCATGTCCGATTTCCCAATATTAAAATCTGTGCTTTGCTCCTTTTTTTCTTGTTCTGCTACGACATATTCTGGGTTTACTTTTCGGAGCGATTTTTCGGAGCTAATGTTATGGTATCTGTTGCTACACAAAGAGCAGTTAATCCTGTTCACACTGTTGCAAGTAGTTTGAGTCTTCCAGGGTCTCAGATGATAACGAAAAAGCTTGAAATGCCTGTGAAAATTGTCTTCCCAAGGAATTTAATGGGTGGCAATGTTTCTGGAAACAATGGTGCAGATTACATGATGCTTGGTCTTGGTGACATGGTACGGCACTATCCTTTTGTGTTTTTAATGTCATTTTAAGGTTCATTTTTTTTGGCTGCATTTGTAAGATGCCACTCTAATTATTCCGATTGCAGCTCAATGATATTATTTTACATTTGGTAATTGGTGTAGTGCTCACAGATTTCATATACAGTCTCTTCTGTTGAAGAGATAATTAATCCACATCATTAAGCACTAAGTAAAATTTTGACCTGTCAACAGAAAAGAAAATGCACGGATCAGTATCCAGTTAATGTTGTCCTAATAAGAAATTTCTAGAGTCAAAAGAAATAGTTCAGCTACTTGAAGGTAGCCATCCTTTCTGTGATATTCTCTCCATTGTTTGTTATTTCTTATCATCCAAAAAGGATCAGGTGGAGGTGGTCATGAAAATAACTTGGGTATAGGAAATAAGGACAGGCTTTATTGCCTCCTCCAAACACAACCAAGTTGGCCTCTGTTTAAGACCATCAGTTGGTCACAGTGAGTTTGTAAGCTTCAACAGCTACCACACTTCTTGTGTTGGTAACATAACAAATTTGGTTGAGTCATAAGAAAAACAAAATTACTCGAGTTCAACATAATTGCTATCTATATTAAGTATCTTTTGAGGTCAACATCATTGCTATCTATATTAAGTATCTGTATATACATCCTTCTATGTTTCCTTTTGAGTTAATTATTGTCAGCAGAATGATGTACCGCCCTAATGAGCATTTTTATGAGGTGGAATTATTTATTGCGTGTAATTAACTGCAGGCATCTTGCACAAGGTTTTATTTCATTTGGCTTTTGGTGTCTATATCAACTTATCAAGTATTTGTTTGATTTTTTCTTGGGCACTTCAAATTCTCCAGTGCTTAAAATCTTCTTTATTGCCTCAAATTGGTTATGATGATGACATGAACTTCTGTATGTTAGAATTTTATCCATTTTTGGGAACCTTTTTAATTTAATGCATATAAAATGTGTTTTGTGAACAAGAAAAAAAATGATAAACAATATACTTTATTAAATCATAATTATTAAATAACTGATACCGATGTGAATTTTGAAATGATATGCTTGATATCATGAGGAAATTGTAATCAGATCTGCTCAATCAGACAAGTTTTTATATTTTGAAGGTTCAATGTTTCCCTGCAATATTGTTTCCATCATTGTGAGACTTTTCAATCATTGAGGGAGAGATCCCTAATTTTGTTCGGTACATGGATGTTGGTTTCCAAATTAGCAAAGGGATACAACTTTGGGGAAATGACTTGGTAATTAGGATAAGATTCTCTATGCTTTTTAACTCCTTGCTAATATCTTGTCCAGCAGGAGGTAACTTCTCTTTAGTTATTTTTATAATGTTATTAGTTTCTGCTCACAAAAAAAAAAAAAAAAGAAGAGAAAAGAAAAAAAAAGAATAATCAGTTGAATCATTAGGTTGAACCAAAAAACTAACTCTTCTGTAACTTTTGAGTTTGAATAATGTACATATATTCTGGAATGGATATAGAAAAACTAGAGATGTAAATGCATCAACTAATTGCTGAAAATTGTATAAGAAAGAAATGGAAGACTAAGTTTCAAAATATTTCTTTTCATTTGATGTAAAAATGAAATTGATGTGCTTTTGCATACATTTATATGCAATATAACCTCAAATTGATAATGTTAATAAAATTAAAGACAACTTAATTGAGCCTTAAGGTCCTTAGCAAATTGATCTTAGGTCTTGTCTTTTTCTCCCCCCGAATTCTTTTCCTAAATCCTATAATCACAATACTAGCTTTTTGTGTTCCTGCATTATCGTTATGTTTTGTCTCTTATGAAATTTCCTGTCAATGAGATGTATTTCTACTTACTATATTGTTATCCGTAATATCCATTAATGTTTTGACTGGTGGCCATAAATTTTTTTATGCATGGGAAGAAGTTAAACTTGGAATCTTTTTCTACAAGAAAGGGTTTGTTAAGGTTATTTAGAGTCAAGAAAATCTTGGCAGAAATTCAAGTAAAAAAGATGAAGAAAAAACTCCTGTCATTTAATGCAACTCTAAATGTTAAATTTGCAAATTACATTTATTTAGAAATTGTTTTAATAATCAGTTCATAATTGTGGTCTTAATAGTCTTGAATTTGATGTATACTAAATTACAAATTATATATTTATTCAATGCTCTGTAAGAACCTTTTCTATTTGTGAATTATTCTATATTTAAAATTAAAATCTAATACAAACTTCATTTGAATTATAAAGTTCTGAAGGCCTAGACAAATTCACACAGATTGGAGGTTTATGCTTTGCAAAAGAGCTTAAGGGAAGATAATTTAGTTTAAAATTCATTTGCAATGAAATTATTTTTAAAATGAAGTTGCACTTGATTCATATGCTGGGAATACAAATTTTGCAACTTGGTTGCAATTTAAATTTACTTAAAAAAAAACTTGTTTGACATTTTATTTATTTATTTTACTTGACATTATTTGTTTTGCATTTATGTTGTTTGATTGACCTATATGTGTGTGTGTGTGTGTGTGCGCGCGCGCTTTGAGAAGAAACAAAGATCTTGTATTCATAGATGCAAATAAACACAGAGCTCACCTGCAGTGATACCTATAATGTCATATTTTGAACTCCTTTGAATATCTTATTTATGGACAGTTTATTACTTAATGGGTGCCAAACTTTTAATTTGGTAAAATATGAAAGCCTATCGTGCAATAACATATTGCTTCAAGATTGAGAGCAAAACCATGATTTTATTTGCTTGCCTGGAGTATGGACCAGCCCATATTAGGTTTCTTGGAGGAGAGGTTCTTTTTATAATAAGTAAATAAAAAGGATTATGGCATGATATCATAGTTTTTTTTCACCTTTTTGTTTGCTTCTATATTTCTTTTAATTCTCTCTTTGCTAACCTAGTAGACTATTATTTTTTTACTAATAATTTTTGGGATTCCCCTTAATATTAAATATTGTTTGTCTTTTTGTTATCGTATTTATTGTTGTTGTTGTAGCATTGTGTATATTGAGAATGTCTTTCGTGCTGTTCATGTTGCTGCTTGTTTGAAGATCTAATTATGAGATTATGTCATTATTGATTTAAGAATTTGAGCTTTGTCATAATTTTTTTTAATTTTTTTTATATCATAACAAGTTTGATATGACTATTAAATTAGAAATGTTGAAAATGGGATGGATGGAACTTAGAAGAGGATACCTATTATAGCTTTCCTTTTTCTGAGATGATCAACCTCAAAAATTAAATTTTTGTTAAGCATTTTATTCATGAATTAAAGATTTTATAGTAATGTTGCTTTTATAGGCTATTCCTGGCATGCTTCTTGCATTTGTCCTCTGCTACGATCATCAAAGGAGTAGGGACTCTATGAGCTACTTGGATTTATCTTCCTGGAAGGGACAAAGATATATATGGTATGCCCTTCCTGGATATGCCATTGGATTGTTAACTGCTTTAGCAACAGGGATTTTAACACACTCACCGCAACCTGCTCTTCTGTTCTTGGTATGCTTCCCTGACTTGTTATCTGTCTACAAGAGAAGGATTAACTTGTACTCAATGTTGTTTATTGATATCTGGAACTTTACTTTGGACCATGGGTGCCCCTCAATGCTGCATGTTCTTTTTCATTTTTAGTAGGAATCTTATTGTATCTATTAGATTAAGAGTAACTCATGGAGAGTTTTTCACCTTTGATTTTTTCTGTGATGGGTTGACCCTGTCATTGATATATTAACTGACACAAATGAAGGAAATTTTTTTTTTCTTTATCATTTAATGATCCAAAATATATAAATGCTCATGATAAATATTAAAATGTTTATATAATTCATCTAATTAGTGTTGTTGGGAACCCAATAATTCCTATAGGTTTAGTCCTGTGGAAGTAACCACTTCAGTAACTTTGCCAATATTCTGTTGCTTAAAATCTTCATTTAGTATTGGGTTATTGTATATTAAGAAAATCCTGTTTAAATTAAAGAGACTCACCAGGTGGTCTTAGATATGTAGATGTGCTCCAAATGCCTCCAGCTTTAAAGTTTGCATTTGCAGAGTATTCTTGTAAACATATTCTTTTGTGTAAGTGACAAATTTTTAGAGTGATCATGTTCTCGGGTACACTACATGACCTGGCAAATGCGAGACCAGCCTAGTGATTAACATTTCCATAAAAGTTTTTTGGAGAATAATATATAAGACACTGAAAATAATAAATTTTGCTTAGGGAGCCTATATTTTGTAAATTAGCATTGAATAGGAAAGCACATAGGTAGTAATAAAAATTGCTACTGCAAAAGGGCCTAATCCGATCTATTTATGGTCCTTCGCAGATTAGGGAGATTCCTTTTGCTTGGCACTAACATGGATGCGTATGTTTGATTGTTTTCTATGGTCCTTTGCAGATTAGGGAGATTCCTTTTGCTTGGCAGTAACATGGATGTGTATGTTTGATTGTTTTCTATGAAGTGTCATTTTATGTTTGAAGAAACGTTAGTACATATGTGCAGGTGCCTTCAACGCTGGGGCCTATCATCTTCATCTCATGGATGAGGAAGGAACTTGGGCAGCTGTGGGATGGAACTGGGCACAATCCTAACGAGAAGGGACTTGAAGTGCAGGTCTGATTACATAAGCTGTTGGTGATATAATGTGCACCATCTTGGTTATGGTATACTGTAAAGGAAAATGTTGGGTAGAGTCATTCAAATATGATGAAAATGTGAGCTTTCATATTAATAAGTGTTATTTATTAATATTCACTCGCTCATTTGATCTTATTCTCATATTGTGCCTTAATTACAGTTGAAAGATAAGATCGTTGAGCTCTCTTTCCATACTTATACAAAGCTTCCAACTGTTATGAATAGAGGTTTTAATAGAGGTTTTATTCATTCTTTGTTTAGCAAAAAAAATATGCATCTTTAGCTCCTGTGCTATGGGAAGTCGTGTAGCCATTACCGTTCATCAGCTTGGCTTCAAATGTCAGGGCACTAGTGGGGATTTAACTAGAGAAGGTTGGTAGACGAATGACATCAAAAACTATTTTTAGATGTTTTTAAGTGCGTATGTATGTGCAGATATTATGCAATACACGTATTTGAAAACAATGAGTTGGGTGTTAGCGCGAGAAAAAGGGTGTTGAGATCTATGCATGGTTTAGATGAGCTTGGAGCAAGATTTATTCTTTACATGGTTTTCTTTTATGAAAAAAATAATTTATGTTCTAATTTTAGTAAAATTACGGCGATCAGAACCAAGTTTTATTTTATTAAACGTCATTAAGACGATACAACTTATTTATTTATTTTTAACTTTTCATATTGTTCGAAAATTGCGAAAGGAATAAATCCGTGACGTTGATGCTATATAGTATAAATTTTTCATTGAGTCGATGATGGAATTTTTGATGAAGAATCTCAAGGCCGGTAGATAAATACTGAGAGTCAAGTAAATAAAAACAAAAAGAAATCGTGACGTTGGCTGGCATTAGGTACAAAAAACAGAAAATTCGCCGTTGCCGGGGATCGAACCCGGGTCACCCGCGTGACAGGCGGGAATACTCACCACTATACTACAACGACATGCTTGTTAGATGTGCTATATATTTTCATATTTATTCCAAAATAAAAAGATATTCATTATGCTTTAAAAAAAAAAAAAGCTTGTTAGATGTGATTTATATTTTTAGATTTACTCATAAATCCAAAGATATTCATTATGCTTTAAAAAAAATAATTATCTCACCTAAATTCTCCAAAATAGTATAATTTAGTTCAGGCTCTTGCGGACTTTCAACTAAACAGGCCTACATTGAAGATTATTAAAAATAATGTATAAATGGACATGTTCCTTTTATATCTGAATATGAAAAGAAAAACAATCACTATAATTAGTATATCTATTATTACAAATAACAATCCTAATCACTTATATAAGATTAATAACAGTCTGATTTATTGAAGATCTTAGCTTGAGAAAAGCAATCGTTAAAAAAGTAATTACAATAATAGAAAAAATTCCACAGAATTCATTCTTCTCAAGAATTGATAATGGAATTGAGAGGCTTGATGATTTTAGAAGGAAATCAACTCCTTAGTGGACTCCAAGAAACACTAACAGAAGATTAACTGATTAAAAAAGAAAAAAAAAGGGTAAGAAACAAGCAATGTATATAATCGTAATAACGAGCGCTTAGTATTTACAAGCTACAACAAGGGGTGCCAAGGTCACTCAGACAACAAACACCAAACTACAAAGAAAGCGAGAGAATCCACCATTAAGCTTAAATGCCACAATCCACGCACTAGCCATAATGATGACATCATTCCAAAGGTTATCACAACTCCTAGCAATCCCATCAGAAATTCGTTGATTATGATCTACCCAAACCATCCGAAAGATGGCTAAAGTGGCAGCTCTCATCAAATTCCTACCATGAGTGTGCAGTCCAAGGGTGTTCACCAGTATGATGCAATCATCTAAAAATAGCGGGGTGCGAAATCGATCTCAAAAATAAATTTAACACGAACTGAATCCATACAAAACTAGGGAGTAACCTTGGACAATGTTGGTGGGATGTGGGAAGGACCCTGAGCTCAAACCAGTTTCTTTAAGGGCCAAGTCTAATTATGCCCATTGGAACCAATATAAATAAGATACAACAAATAACTACTTGCTTTTAGATGCTTGTGCAATCTAGTTGGTCAATCAAGACAGTACAAGTTGATCTTAAGTAATGTTGTCTTCTTCTTCTTCTTCTTCTTCTTCTTCTTCTTCTTCTTATTCTTCCTCTCCTCCTCCTCCTCCTCCTCCTTTGGTTTAAGACTATAGTTCTCACATTGCATTTTATTTTCATAAGGTCCTTGAATGCTAGAAATCATTTCTTGTTGAACTACATCCTGTTTCTTTCTTGAATCCAAATATTAATAAAAAAAAATAACAACAATAATAAAATCATTCTTAACTCTAAAACCTTACAATGGAATAAAGGAAGAGAGATTGCTGAAAGGCCAACCAGCATTACTGAAATCTTTGAAGAGGAGCATTGCTCTTCCAACCTCTAGAAATTTGGTTTTGAAGTTGCAGGTTGTAAAAACCTTTAAAAGAATCTTTAAGATTATAAAATTTATAGATTACAATGTAGCTTGAACATAGAAACATCATAATTGTTTCTTCTTTAAACCTTAAAGTTCAGTTTATGATTTGATTCTCTATTCCAGTACTTTTTTTAATGTACTCATGAGAAGCATCTAATTTCTTGTTGTCAATCATGACTAAAAAACAAAAATTCAATTTTATATCAAATTCTGACCTTCAAAAATTAGGATTAATTTAAAGAGTTAAAAAAACTCAAGAAAATTTCTATAAAAACTTGTCAACTTAAATTAGCATATATATATGCTAATTTAATATGCACAATTTGCATTAGAATGATAAAAACATAGATAAATTGATACATTAAACATATAAAAATATAAATATAATAGTTTTAAATATTTATCTTAGCATTAACAATGTTTAATGTCTATCATACATGAAAAATTTTATATTATTTACTTGTATTATTTATAAATTTCATTAAAATTTGTTAAAATTTTGGAAGTTTTAATGAATTTCATCGAAATCTTTGTAATTTTTTTATAAATGGACTATACTTCGCAAACCAGAAAATCTAAAATAATTAGTAGAATTCAATAATATTTTAGCAAATTTTTAGTTCTTGATTGGGATTTAGTATTTGAAATTTGTTGAGAATTTCAATGTTATGTTTAATTAACATTGAAACGATTTTATTAAGATATTGAACATCAAATTACAATCAAATCAGTGGGATCAAAAATCAAAAATCAAAAATAAAAAATCTAAATGTGCAGCCCTAGTTTTTTCCTCCTTGAATTATGTATTATGTTTCATTCTTGAACTCTAATAACCTATTACGAGAAAAATAATAACAATAAAAGCATCTAAACCTTCAAGCTCACAAACAGAGAGAGAGAGAGACGAGTGGAGACAAGGATCAAAGGGCAAGGAGAGAAGGGTAGCGGTTAGGGGTGATCATCAACCCGCCCAACTTGCCTAACACAAAGGGTTTGGGTTGGGTTGTGAGTTGAATACTTAAAAACTCGAACGTAATCGACTCAACCGGATCTTACTTATTCTTTTTTAATTATAAATGCTTTTAAAAATAAATAAAATAAGTTTTTAAAATATTTTTATTATATGTAAATGATAAACTTATAAATAACTATTTAAATTGATATTATTATTTATGTTATATCAAATTTTCTTTCTATATAAATACCATCTATTATTTTCAAAAATTAATAATACTTATTTTTTCTTTCTACAAAATCATCGATTTCACACTAGAAGAATTTTAATTTGAAAGATGATATCATTAAGTTTTACTAATGTTAAATTTATGTAAATCAAAGTAATAAGAAGATTTCAAAAATAATATTATTTTTGTATGTATAATGTGTTGACTATAAATTATAATTAAAAATAAATATCCAAAAATTTTTTAATTTAAATGTTCTTTTGTAACGATAACATTAAAATATAATAAAAAAATTAAATTAGAGCCAACCCGATAAACTAACTTTATCTAAATCGAACCCGAATAGTATGGATTGGGTTGCAAGTTTAACCTAAACTTGATCCAACCCAACCCATAAACACCCCTTACTCCCCTCCCGTGAACCAAAGGGAAGCTCTTCTCGGCTGGTGGAAAAATATTTTTAAAAAAATATTAAGAAATATAGCATTATTAAGGAACATAACAAACTTGTCTGGGTGGTGTAGTTGGTCATCACGCTAGTCTCACACACTAGAGGTCCCCGGTTCGAACCCGGGCTCAGACATACGTGTCTTTTTTGAGTTTTATATATTTTTTAAATGAATATCATAAAAAAAAAGAGGAAAATGGGTCTCTGTACGTGTAATATCTATACATCTTCCGTGCACCGTATGCATACATATCTGTTATTTTTTATGCTTTATAGATGTGTATATATTTGGAGATTAATTAGAAGCAGCAGGCTCTAGGAGACCGCCGGCGAGCAGAGAAACAACTTAACGGCGGATCCGTCGGAGAAGGGAGAAACAGAAGCGCCTAGCCTCAGCATCCCAATACATTCCAATGGTATCTCCTGCACGAAGCTGTCTTCGTATCAGAAACTGGCAAGTCCAATCCCTGCTGAACACATAGCTCTTGCTGCTCGTATGCTTCTTAAAAGTCTCCATGTCACGAATCATCAACTGCGTTCCTCTTCCGCTCGTCGCATCCTCCACTTCCGGCTCGCTTAACACGCTTAGAACATGCGTCTCCGCCACTTGTCTCCCCACTGGAAGGCACCCTAGGCTTTGATTCACGTCGCTCTTTTCGAGCGTTTTTCTCATGTTGTACCTTTCTTGATCACGATCTTCTTGATCGTCATCTTCTGCAGCTGCTACCTGCAGGTCTTGTTGATCTTGGAGTTGACAAAGATCATGGGAAGGAAGGGCTAAGGATAGCGTCCGGTCTAGGCCGTGCGGGTTGTCTATCTCTGGCAGCAATGCAAGATTGATTTTTTTCACTGCAACTGTCAGTAGTACTACTACTCCTCGGAGGACTCGGTTGCGCTATCTCAAAGAGTCGGCTTTTTTGGCGCAGATTGATGATGATGATAATCTTGATGACTTTGTTGTACATGTTCTTGATTGATCATCCTGTTGCTACCAGAGCCTCTAGAAACCTTTGAGAATGATGTTAAAATGCGGATACATGGCTGAAAGAGGGAGTCATTGGGATTGACAGGAGAGGTATTCACAGGGAACAAATTGAGTAATTTGGGAGCATATGGACATGGCGGCGGGTTGGAAGCAGTAGACTTTTTCTTGCTTGAAGATTTCAAAGAACTCGAGCTTGGAGCCATTGAAGACATGATGGATCGATGGATAAGTCTCAAAATCAGAGCCCAAAGAAGATGATGATGACCAGAGAAAGAAAACAGAATAGGAAAGAGGGACTGCAGATTAAAAATGGCAGTTGGAGGAAGGAGGTATGTATTTATAAAGATATGAAGAAACAGAAAATAGCAACTCCATGAACCGCTAGAAATTCGAGTTTGACTTGATTTTGTGTCTCAACAATTTCAGAAACCTTTTAGATTTCAAGTACACACAGGCTTGTGATCATTTTTAACATAAATTAATTAAAGCTAATTAGAATTTACGTACATTTGATCTTATTGAAACAGTTATAAAAGGTAAAATGTTTAAACTTGTTAAATAGGTTATGGGTAAGTACGACGGTAAATAAAAGTTCAAATTGTTTTCATTTACTGATTTAGGAATTTGATTTTGAAAATTGAACTTCATCGTAAAATTTTTTATCTTTACAAGTTTTATTTAACTGTTTAACTGTTAAGTTGGAAAGGTTGAAAAAGGAATGAACGGAACTTGGAGGAGAACACCTTTGATTTCTTTCCTCTTACATGAATTAAATTTTTGTTGGGCATTTTATACATGAATTAAATATTTTATAGTAATGTTGCTTCTATAGCTATAGGCTGATCCCGACATGCTTCTTGCATTTGTCCTCTGCTACAATCATCAAAGGAGCAGGGAGTTTATCAGCTACATGGATTTATATTCCCGGAAGGGACAAAGACATGTATGGTATGCACTTCCTGGATGTGCCATTGGATTAGTAACTGCTTTAGCAACAGGGATTTTGACAAA
>JAJIYU010015384.1:0-12711 GCA_030144865.1 Tinospora cordifolia
TATATTTCAAATCAACCATGTAGTTCAAACATATGAAACCATTCAATCGATGACAATTTCAATCATTTTTCATGTAAGGAATACAGTTAAGACAACAACTAAGTCAAACTATTCACCTCGGGTCCCGTGCACCGATGTCCCCTCGACACTCGGCCCAGTCCCGCGATATATGCTCAAATCTGCATTATATTAACTAAATTTCAGTTCCTCATGAAATGTTATTTAATTCCGGTCTCACTACCCCTAATCGGTCTTAGTCGACCCAAAATTCGACTCGGTCAAACTTGGTCAACTAGTCAAACTTAGTCAAACTTGGTCAACCTCGATCAAACTCGGTCACCTTAGTCAAAGTTGGCCAACATTGGGTCAATATGTTCAAAATCAAGTCAATTGGGTCAAAATTCCTAATTTTTAATACTTAACCAATTCTGAGCCGTTTAGTTTAATTTGCGCAGTAAATTTGTCAATTTTCTTGCAATCAATCCAACCGTTGGCTTTACGCAAAACTTTCCAGATTTTATTTAGACCCTTCAAATATTCACTAGAATTTTATATTTCTATTTTTGGATATCATTTGATATGTTCCAACTGAAATAACAAGAACCTTCAATTCTAGATTTTCCGTTCTATCTATAGAGTGGAGTTCCCGAATTTCCTGTGATAAATCCGACCGTTGGATTTGTATGAAAATTTTCAGATTTGATCTAAATCATTCAAACATTCCCTAGAACGTTTGTTTCAAATTTCCTGATCTCATTTACTATGGTTTTTGAGTGGAATCATAGAGATGCTCAAATCTGGTCCTATTTGCTCTAACAGCGCAGCAGGACTTCACAATTTTTCTGCTGTCAATCCGTATATCAGATTTGCGCAATATTTTCCAGTTATGATCTACACTTCTAAGGTATCTCCAGAATTTTACTTCATGAATTTTGGACCCCGTTAGTTATGTTTTCCAAGGGTGATATCAGGAAATTTTGGTTTTCCGGATTGCATATGACAGGCAGTCAAGAGACAACTTATTTAACCCCCTTAGACTCATATATTTGTGACAAAATTTTTACACAACATTCTTAGTTGTTTCATGAATGTATCCTCCAAAGTTCAGGCAAATCACACATCTCTAATTATTTTTAAAAACTCCTAACCAACAACACAAAATCACGGTATTTCTGCAGATCTTCAAAAAAATTTCTAAGTATCGGATTAGCATGTCTAGCAACCTATTTCGACGTCATTTTTGACATCCTTCCAGTATTCATTTGTCATTTTTCATAAAATAGAAAATGAAGTAGACATAACAAGCTTCGAAAAGAGCCATATTACCTGAAAATCGGAGTTCGGATGAGTGAGATATCGGCCTCGCAAAACTGGACGAACTCAATGGTTTGAATTTTCTGGGTTTCACAGTGACGAACATCTCCCCTTCGACGCTATTTTCGACATGTTTTGAGAGGTCAGTAGGTATTTCTCATAAAATAAAAGTTGAATTACACATTATAAGCTTCAAAACGAGCTATGGTACCTCAAGATTGGAGTTCGGATGAGTGAGATATCGGCCTTGCAAAACTCGGACAACACACGTTTTTGGGTTTATCCGTGACAAACAGCCGACCTTCGTGGTGATTTTTGTCTCAACAGGCCGATGTTTTTGTCCAACAATTTGCACAAACTTGAAGAGGGAAATGAGCTCTTTCCAAAGACACCAAGATCTCTAAATTTCGAGCTTGGACGAGAAAGATATGAGGGGTGAAAGGTAGCTCGTTCAAACTGGTTTTCTACACCAAAACCAGATTTTGTGATGTTTGGGAGGTGTTTTGCACCAATTAAAACGTGCCACGTGGCCGGAGGAATGGTCAGGCATGGAGGTTGCTTGGCCGGAGTTCACGGGGTGCAGGGGTGGCGTGCCGGCGACTCAACCGGTGGTCCAAAATCAGGTGCAAAACTGTCCTCCCCCATGCTTGTTGCAGGTAGTGGTTGAAGGAAAAGAGGAAGAAGAAAGAAGAAGAAGAGGGGAGAGGAGAGAAAGGGGAGGCGGGCTGGGCTGTGCGCCAAGCCCGGCCCACATGGGCCTGGGCAGTCCAGGCCCATGTGCCTGGGTTGCCCAGGGCCCTCTTTTATTTATTTATTTTTTTTGATTTTTTTTTTCATCCCCTTTACTTTTATATATATATATACACACATATATATATCTAAATTTCACATTTTTTTTAAAAATTGCTAAAATTACTAGTAAATTACTTTCTTATCAAATTTCCAATTATACACCTATTTTTATCATTTATCTAATTATTTTTCTCAAAAATTCAATAATCACCCAAAAATTACATTTTTCATCCGAAAATTCTATTAATCATTCTAAAAATTTCATGATTATTCTGAAAATTCAACAATCAATCCCAAAAATTATTTTCCTCAAGAGACAACATTTTTCTTATGATTTCATGTATTTTTCCCTCAAAATTGTATTTTTTTCCATTATTCTAATTTTCTCCAATAAATAACTCAAAATTAGGAAAAATTGAGAAAAATTCATATATTTCCACTAAAATTTCAGAAAATTCATACATTAGACCCGATAATTTTTGTACATCAAATTATGGGTCGTCACAACATCCAATTACAATGTAATAGACATGATAGTTTTAGAATTTTAAGTCTCAATCTAATTGGATGCAACATATTAAAGTTATGACCTGTTTGAAACAAAATCTAATTAACATGGAAGAAATATAACATGCAAGTCCATTATGCAAATAGATCTAAGTGTACAAGAAACTAGAATAAAAAAGTAGGAATTAAATATCAGCTAACTGATTTATGCTCAAATCTGCGTTACGTTAGACCCAATTTCAGTTTCTCATGAAACATTACTTAATTTGATCCTACTATTCTTAATCGATTTCAGTCAATTCGAATTCAAATCAGTCAAACCTGGTCAACCGGTCAAACTTGGTCAACTAGGTCAAACTCGATCAACTCAGTCAGAATTGGTCAACATTGGTTAATTTGGGTCAATTTGGTCAAGATCAAGTCAATTGGGTTAAAATTCCCAATTTTCAATTCTTGGTCAATTCTAAGCCTTTTAGTCTAATTTGCGCAGTAAATTTTTTAATTTTCTTGTGATCAATCCAACTGTTAGATTTATGCAAAACATTTGAGATTTGATTCAGACCCTTCAAACATTTACTAGAATTTTATGTTTCTATTTTTGGATTTCATTTGATATGTTTTCTAACTAAAATAACAGGTGCCCCAAATTCTGGATTTTTCTTCCTATCTATAGAGTAAAGTTCATGAATTTCCTGTGATCAATGCAACCGTTGGATTTGTGTGAGAATTTTCATATTTGACCTATATCATTCAAATGTTCCCCAGAATTTTGGTTTCAATTTTTCTGATCTCATTTACTATGGTTTTTGAGTGGAATCATAGAGATGATCAAATCTGGTCCTATTTGTTCTAACTGCACAACAAGACTCACAATTTTTTTTGCTGTTAATCCGTATATCAAATTTGCACAATATTTTTCAGTTATGATCCACACTTTCTAAGGTATCTCTAGAATTTTATTTCATGAATTTTGGACCCCGTTTATTATGTTTTCCAAGGGTGATATCAAGAAATTTTGGTTTCCCAGATTGTATATAATAGACAGTAAAAAGGCCACTTATTTGACCCCCTTAGACTTATCTATTTGAGACCAAATTTTTGCACAATATTCCTAATTGTTTCCTAAACATATCCTCCAATTTTCAAAAAACTCTGACATGTCTAAGTATTTTTAAAAATTCATAACAGCAAGCACAAAATAATGGTGTCATGACAAATTTTCCAAAATTTTCTAAGTATCAAAACATGCATATCCGGTAGCTCAGTTCATCATCATTTTTGACATGCTCCAAGTGCTCATTTGTTATTATTCATAAGATAGAAAATGAAGTAGACATAACAAGTTTTAAAATGAACCATAATACCTCAAGATTGGAGTTCGGATGACCCACGAAACTGCCTCGCAAACTCGGCCAGAACACAGTTTATCTGATTTTTCTAGGTTCTGCGGTCACGAACAACCCCTCTTCGATACCATTTTTGACATGTTTCAAGAGGTTAGTTGGCATTTCTTATAAAATAAAAGTTTGAGTAGACATTATAAGCTTTAAAATGAGCTATAGTACCTTAATATTGGACTTCGGATGACCGAGAAATCAGCTTTGCAAAACTCAGACAACACTCATTTCTGGGTTTTTGCAGTGACGAACTGAAAATTTCATGGCCGTTTTTGCTCCAAATGGCCCGTGTTCGTGATCAATGGCTTAGACCTCCTTAAAGGGGGCAGTCAGAGCTTTCCAATGACTATGAGAACATTCAAAACAGACTTTGGAGGAGAGAGATATTGAGGTTGGAAGATGGCTCGTCCAAACAGATTTTTGCATAAAAAAGAACAGATTTTGTGATGTTTGGGAGGGGTTTTGCACGAACCAAAACGTGCCATGTGGCCAGTGGAATGGTCAGTCATGGAGGTTGCTTGGCCGGAGTTTATAGGGTGCAGGGGTGGCGTGCCGGCGACGTCCATCGGTGGTCCAAAATCAGGTGCAAAACCTGCTCCTGCCATGCTTGTTGCAAAGAGTTGATGGCTAGAAAGAGAATGGAAGAAGGAAGAAGAGAAAGAAGAGAGGAGAAAGAGAGGCGGGCCGGGGCGTGTGCCCAGCCCGGCCCACATGGGCCTGGGCAGTCCAAGCCCATGAGCCTAGGCTGCCTAGGTGCTTAAATGTTTTTTTTTTGTATTTATTTCTCCTCCTTTGTATATATGTATATATATACATATATATACTCATTTTTCATCATTTTTTTCTAAAATTATTAAAATTATTTGATTTATCATTTTTTACCAAAATTCTCTAATTATACCTCATTTTCAATTTTTTATATAATTTTTTTTCTAAAAATTGAATAATTCACCCATAAATTACATTTTTCTCCCAAAAATTTCATTAATTTCTCTAAAAATTTCATAATTATTCGCAAATTCAAAAATCAATTCCAAAAATTATTTCTCTCAAGAAATCACATTTTCCTTATGATTCCACATATTTTCTCCTCAAATTTGCAATTTTCTCCATTATTCTCATTTTTCTTCAATAAGTTATTCAAAATTAAAAAAAATTGAGAATAATTCATGTATTTTTATTAAAATTTCTAGAAAAATATATGGAAATACATATTCACAAATATGGGTTATTACAGACAGATCTTTAGATGTGCCGACTTGACCTCAGGAAGAAAGGTTCTGAGGTGCGAACATTGAATTATGACAGCTCTGAGATAGAGCTGATCGACGAATCTTCATATGTGCCGACCTGACCTAATGAAAAGAGGTTTCTAGGTGTAGACATTAGATTGTGATAGCTCTGAGATAGGATTGATCGACAGGTCTCCAAATGTGCTGACCTTGCTTAGTGATGAGAGGTTTCGAGGTGCAGTCATTGGACTGTGATAGTTTTGAGATAAGAGTGGTATGTTGGTACACTCTATGGATATATTTAGAGTGGTACATGGCACAATCTATTGGTTCATGGGTAGCGACCACGCCACCTGGTCGGTGAGCCACAATTGTCAAGATACGACAGTACGGCTTAAGCGGTGGGCCACGATCGTCGATTGATATTACAGTATGGCCTAGAATATGGTTACTTCCATCCGGAATGGCAGTGTGACAAAAGGATCCTTAAAATGAAAGAAGGGTGCCGAATTTAGATACTGGACCCTTGAATCATGACATTCGGCATGACATATTAGATTGCTGCATTTTTATATGAATGATTTTATCATTGTTGCATTTCTTTTCAACACTTGAACTGTTGTCTAATGCATTGCATATAGAATATTAGATTTAAGTAGATATATCTGTTGCTACTCGCTAGGCTCACATGGATATTGAGCTCACTACTCTTAACATTTTAGGTCCGTCCGTCGTAGATTAGGGGAAAGGCGTGTCGTATGTATGATTTGGACTTTGTAAAGTTGTTATTTTTCTATTTGGTATTTTAAATCAGTATGTACAAGTTTTGAAAAAAATGTAAAGTTGAACTGGACTCCGTAATGTATTAATGTTAAAGACTTTCGCTGTTGTTACATTATTTCGCTGAACTTGTTATTGTTGGACTTTAAATACTATAAATGTTTTGATGGTAAGGCTTAATAGTAGTCAACAAGTTTAACTGAGGAGTAGACTTGTCTGACTATTGTGTCAGTCGGGCCGCTCGTATAAGGTTTCAGAAAGGGTTCTGACAAAAGGAGAAAACAAACAGAAATAACACGTAAATATGATATTCAAGACAGCCTCCACTGAGTTCAATAAGGTATACAAAAAAAAAAAAAATTAAAACCTATAAATTTTCTTGTAATGATAATAAAACAAGAAATAGGGAACTTTTAAAAAATAAAAACACCGAAAGTTCCCTCTTTTTTGTGCTTTTTCTTATTCTTCGGCTTCTTCATATGTAAAAGAGAGGAGATAAATGTAAAAGTAAAGTAGTGTAGGTAATTTTAAGATAATTGGATAGTTTTTGAGTGTTTTTCGTTATAGAAAAGTGAAACAAAGTGGTCCGATAACTACCCATTTTTTAAATAGAAAAGTACTTAAAAATATATTAACTAGCCTTTTATTTATAGAATCACTAAATTATCCTCTTATTTAGTTACAACTAAATAAAAATCAAAATTATTAAAGAATTTAGGTAAGGGTATTGTCAAAATTAAAGCAAAACTGACTTCACTATGAGAAGTTTAAGGTAATTCTAATATATAAATTTTCATCTGGACATCCATACTAAATTACATTATTGATTATATTGATAATGTGACTACTGATGGGTTTAGTCGCAATAAATGCAACAAAGATCGGTATGATGCATAATGTCGGGACACCTTCCCTAGGCCGAAGGGCAACCCGACTGGCACGGCGGCTCAACGAATTGACTCATCGAGTCGAGTCCTCCCAACCGCCGTTAAGCCTTTCCAACCTCGACATCCATGCCACATCATAGTAATTTAAACGTCCATTTAATTAAAGTGCGAAAGTAAACGATGTATTACATTTTATCATGTTCCAAAAGTACAAGCGTACATAGTTCGACATTTAGAAGTTCAAACTTACAAAAAAATATGACCGACCTATCAATAGAAACAAAAGGGAATACAGGACCACACGGGGACTAGGCTATCACCACGCCTTTCCCTCTATCAGCCACTGAGGAACCTGAAATGTTAGTAGAGTAGTGAGCCTAATATTCAACATGGCTCAGTGAGTAAGAAAACCAGTGTATCATCTAACTAGCACTCCAAAAACCGTGCATCTATGCATGTGTAGTAATTGAAAGCATGGTATGCAGTAAAACAATTATAAATGGTGCAACAGTTAAGGAAAAATAATTTGAATACATGCAACTCAAAACTATATCCAAACTAGGGTTTAAATCATCAATACAACCCTATGGTCATCGCTTGAGCGGGTCATGAGTCAGACGTATCGGCCACTCAAGCGGGTCAAGGGCTAGGCGCATTCATCGAATGCCCTAACCCTGCACTCGGTCCTCAAGTGCCATTCTCGAGCGGGTCTGAGGCTAGGCGCACCGATCATATGCCCTAACCCCATCGCTCGGTCCTCGAGCCTAATCCAATCACATCGTGTACCCTGAGCCCATGGTTTCACTATCGGTGTACGACTACATATATTTCAAATCAACCATGTAGTTCAAACATATGAAACCATTCAATCGATGATAATTTCAATAATTTTTCATGCAAGAAATATAGTTAAGATAACAACTAGGTCAAACTACTCACCTCGGGTCCCGTGCACCAATGTCCCCTTGACACTCGGCCAAGTCCCGCGATATACGCTCAAATCTGCAATGTGAACTTAATTTTAGTTCCTCATGAAATGTTGTTTAATTCTGGTCCCACTACCCCTAGTCGGTCTTAGTCGACCCAAAATTCGACTCGGTCAAACCTGGTCAACCGGTCAACTTGGTCAACCTCGGTAAAACTCGATCACCTTAGTCAAAGTTGGCCATCATTGGTCAATATGGTCAAAATCAAGTCAATTGGGTCAAAATTCCCAATTTTTTAATACTTAACCAATTTTAAGCCTTTTAGTTTAATTTGCGCAGCAAATTTGTCAATTTTCTTGCGATCAATCAAGCCGTTGGATTTACCCAAAACTTTTCAGACCCTTCAAATATTCATTAGAATTTTATGTTTCTATTTTTGGATTTCCTTACTTCGTTTTCCAACTGAAATAACAGGAACCTTCAATTCTGGATTTTCCTTTCTATCTATAGAGTGAAGTTCCTGAATTGCCTGTGATAAATCTGACCGTTGGATTTGTATGAAAATTTTTAGATTTGATCTAAATCATTCAAATGTTCCCAAGAATTTTTGTTTCAAATTTTCGGAGCTCGTTTTCTATGGTTTTTGAGTAGAATCATAGAGATGCTCAAATCTGGTCCTATTTGCTCTAACTGTGCAGTAGGACATCACAATTGTTTTGCTGTCAATCCGCATATCGGATTTGCATAATATTTTCCATTTATGATCTAAACTTATTAAGGTATCTCCAGAATTTTATTTCATGAATTTTGGACCCTGTTTATTATGTTTTCCAAGGGTGATATCAGGAAATTTTGGTTTTCTGGATTGTATATGACAGACAGTCAAGAGACAACTTATTTAACCCCCTTAGACTTATCTATTTGTGACCAAATTTTTACAAAACATTCCTAGTTGGTTCATGAACGTATCCTCCAAATTTCAGGCATATCGGACATTTCTATCTATTTTTAACAATTCATAACAACAAGCACAAAATTATGATATTATTACAGATTCTCCAAAAAATTTTCTAAGTATCAGATTAACATGTTCGGCAGCCTATTTCGACATCCTTTTTGACATGGTTCGAGTACTCATTAGCTATTCCTCGTAAAATAGAAAATGAAATAGATATAACAAGCTTCAAAAAGAGCGATATTACCTAAAAATCAGAGTTCGAATGAGTGAGATATCAGCCTTGCAAAACTGGACGAACTTAATGGTTTGATTTTTCTGGGTTTCGTAGTGACGAACAGCCCCCCTTCGATGCCATTTTTGACATGTTTCAAGAGGTCAGTTGGTGTTTCTCATAAAATGAAAGTTGAAGTAGACATTATAAGCTTCAAAACGGGCTATGGTACCTCAAGATCGGAGTTCGGATGAGTGCGATATCGGCCTCGCAAATCTGGACGAACTCAATGGTTCCATTTTTCTGGGTTCATCCATGACGAACAGCCGATCTTCGTGGTGATTTTTGTCTCAACAGGCTGGCCTTTTTTCCAACGGTTTGCACAAACTTGAAGAGGGAAATGAGCTCTTTCCAAAGACACCAAGATCACCAAATTCTGAGCTCGGATGAGAAAGATATGAGGGGTGAAAGGTAGCTCATTCAAACTGGATTTCTGCACAAAAACCAAATTTTGTGATGTTTGGAGGGGTTTTGCAAGAACCAAAACATGCCACGTGGCCACGCACGTGGTCGGGGGAATGGTCAGGCATGAAGGTTGCTTGGCCGGAGTTCACGGGGTGCAGAGGTGGCGTGTCGACGATGTCCACCGGTGGTCCAAATCAAGGGGCAAAATCTGCTCCTAACATGTTGTTGCAGGTGGTGGTTGAAGGAAAGAAGAAAGGAAGAAGAAGGAAGAAGAGAAGGCGGGCTGGGATGTGCGCCAAGCCCGGCCCACATGGGCCTGGGCAGTCCAGGCCCATGCGCCTGGGCTGCCCAGGTAGCAATTTTTTTTTTCATTTTCCCCTTTTTTTTCTAATACATATACACATATACATATCTAACTATTGCATTTTTTTCTAAAATTATTAAAATTACTAATAAATCACCTTTTCATCAAATCTTCCAATTATACATCAATTTTCGTCATTTAAATAATTAATTCCTCTAAAATTGAATAATTACCCAAAATTTACATTTTTCATCCAAAAATTCCATTAATTACTCTAAAAATTTCATAGTTATTCCGAAAATTCAACAATCAATCCTAAAAATCATTTCTCTAAAGAAACTATATTTTCCTTAAAATTTCATGTATTTTTCTCTCAAAATTGTATTTTTTCACATTATCCTAATTTTCTCCAATAAATAACTTAAAATTAGAAAAAATTGAGAAAAATTCATATATTTTCACTAAAATTCTTAGACCCTATAATTTTTTTGTATATCAAATCATGGGTCGTCACACATAAAGTTAATAGCAAATAAGAGAGCTCATGTAGGTTATATTTCACATTTATATGATAACATATTTGGAGTGTTTAATCCAATATTATTTGTACGAATATGTAATGTATATATATATATATATATATATATATAATATGTATATGCTATTAGTTAAATCTCATTAAAGTGATCTAATTTAGTTATTAAGGTTATAAATTATTTAATGCATTTAATAGTATGGCCCTCCTATATGTAGATACTAATTACAATAATTATTTAATTTAATTAAAAATAATTTAAATAATTATAAAAATAACGTAAATATATATCCATTAACCATACCTTTTAAAAACTAAAGAGATTTGTCCTTAGAAATTATATGAATGGATTCCAAAGACATTGTTTCATGCATTATTTAATTAGTATCTTATATAAATTGGCCTCCAAATTAGTATGTTAGAAATAATAATAACAAAAAGTTTTTTGGTATCTTGTTTGGTTAGAAGAACCTTCAAAAGAGAAGAATTACATACTTGATTTGGAAGATTAACGATATATTTTAAACTTATAATCACATTAATCTACAATAAGTTTAGATATGATTGTGTTCTTACTTGTAATTGTTACAAACATGCATAGGACGCATGGCATACAACATAGAAGCTTAAAAATGGTTTCCGTGGTCACGTGTCATTATTAGTATACGATCAAAAGGAGCTATGCGATATGTCCCAGAATCTTACAATTTTTAGAATGCCATTCATCTTGTACGTGTCGTGTGTACCCTCATCGATTCAAACTTTTGACGCTTTACTAATTAATGATTTCGACTAGAAACTAATGAGAACGCACGCGATTTCCATGGCTGGCTGCCCCAACTTTAAAATGCCTAATGATTCAGTAAATTGACTGTTATGAATTCAAAATTTCAATCTTTCCGACAATGAAACATAGGCACTCTAATGAATTACCAACTTTCAAATGCTTGATGATTCAGTAAATTGACTGTTATAAATTCAAAATTTCAATTTTTCCAACAATGAAACATAGGCAATCTAATGAATTACCAACTTTAAAATGCTTGATGATTCAGTAAATTGACTGTTATGAATTCAAAATTTCAGTCTTTCCAACAATGAAACATAGGCACTCTAATGAATTACCAACTTTCAAATGCTTGATGATTCAGTAAATTGACTGTTATGAATTCAAAATTTCAATCTTTCCAACAATGAAACATAGGCACTCTAATGAATTACCAACTTTCAAATGCTTGATGATTCAGTAATTGATTGTTATATATATATATATATATATATATATATATAATTAGATGCCTAGGTGATAAAAAATTAAGTTTTATTCTTGGTTGGTCAAGTGTTGGTAGGCATGAATTGGAAGAGATAATGCAGCTTGTGATGGTTGGTTGATGAACCCAAAATCTTTAAGTGGGCATTCTGATCAATAGTGAAACAACATATTATCTTTTTTATTTGGTTTCCTACGGTGCATCTCCGAGCTAGCTTACACGCATCCTCGAGATTAAATCATTGCTCAACTATTGATTTGCACTTCATTGGAGAATTGGGTCTCCCAACAATTGTTGTTGCATTCATAATGATTAAAACTTTTAACCTTGTTTAAGCGGAATGACAGACAAACTATTAGACTAAACAATTTTTGGTATGAGCATTATCTATAATCCATCATGAATATATTCTTTCTTTATATATACTAAGAGACCAATTAATTACATTTCACAATTTGTTGGGCCAATGGAGCAGTGGAAAGGAGAATCGCGCGTATGTCTCTAGATAAGTTATCTTCGTTTATGTACAGTACTAATATACTCTTTTTTATTAATAAGGTGCAAATAGACATTAGAAAAGGTAATGCTTAACTAAGAAAAAACTTAAAAAAAAAATTCTCAAAACAATTAAGAAAACAATTCTTCGCTATATACTATTAAAAAAAAAAACATCACGATATGCAGTGGACGAGCAAAAGCATTTCACTATAGGTACTCACTTTGATATCATCGGTATATTTGGAGTTTTGAGTTTTCACCATAAATGTTGTTTGTTTGTTGTTTCTGATGCATGGAGTAGGATTGAAAAATATTGTAATGAAACCACATGGTAGACCTTTAAGCATCTAAATTCCAAGAAACCATGCTCATATTCACTATAAATACATCATATTATTGGCTAGGAAAGAAATGCATTAAAAAATAATACCCTCTTTGGAGCTGACAATAAGATATCAAAGTGAAGGGGATATATTTCTAGCAGAGTTTATTGACCTTCAAAGAGGATAAAATATTTTTTGTAGTGAAACTGATGAGCAGGGATCACAAAACAGACGCATTAGTATAGCATACGAACAATATATCACTAGTTCTTTTTGCCTTCTACCAAGGATGGAACTGGAGGGATGCTTTG